>BQNB010023984.1:0-61210 GCA_026074375.1 Tanacetum coccineum | reverse complement strand
CAGTAACTTTTACTGTTCACACCAGTTTATAAATTTATTTTTATAGTTTTAGTTATCGTAAACTCGCAAGCGTCGTATTTTATTCATTATAGCTCTGTTTTTAGCGATTCTTTCGAGCACGTTCTCGTAATTAAATGTTCTATCTATTTATGATGTTTTTTTCCAAATATAAAGTTCCTGATGAACAGTAACTTTTTATAAAATTATTTTTATAAAAGTATTAATTATCGTATACTTGTAATCGTCGTATCTCCTTCGTTATAAATCGGTTTTTTGAGTTTCTTACCTTTTTGGAATCGTCATGAGACGTACTATTTTTATAAAACATAAAATCCATGCCTTGGATTTCAAACCAAAACATCCCCTTAATAATAATTAGGTATTCATATATATAAACTTGTTTTATATACCTTTTTAACTTAATAATTTACCACAAGTTATCCAAGACTTATTATATACTTGTCTTACACATTATAAAGTTCATGATCCATATTTATATCCATATAACATGTGTACAAGTTCATAAAATCATATTTATAAGAAAAACTTACTTTTACAAGTTAAACATATCCTAAGTGGTGATTTACTATATAGAACTCATATATGCATAAAACGATGAATGTAAAGACATAAAGAGTTTTAGATGACCTTAGAGTGATGTAATATGATAACCAACACAATCTAAACCCTTTTTTAGATTATAAACCCTAGCTTGCAAGATCTTGAAACCCTAAACCCTAATCTCCTATTATTCTTGCTTAACACTTGTAAAGGCTTAACCAAACCTTCAAATCACCTTAGGTTACCTTAGATATGTTATATAAATGTATGTAAATGTTGTAAATAATTTTTGTATGGGTTGTTTATGGTGTTGTATATTGAGCCGTGGGTTTTGAGAGACAAAGGGATGATATGGTGAAGTTTTCTAGCTAAAAGTGAAGTGTATGTGCTTATTTACTAGTTGCTTGTGTTTATATATTTCCAAGACTAGCAAAGATGAAAATCAAAGACCAAGACTAGTCTTTGGAACACAAATGAGGGTCTTAAGGAAGACTAGTGGTCAAACCACTAGTCTTTGGTCCCTTGGTCCCCTAATGAGAGGGTGATCCCATGGAAATGAGGAAATGTGTCTAGCTAGTGATATCTTGATAGAAAATGAAAGTATACTTGTAAATGTGAAAGTATAAAGTGCAAGTATCACTTTGATTTATTTGTTGTAAGTTAAAAGTAAAGTATAAGACTTGTAAGTTTTATGTCTTGGTTATTTCCTAGTAAATGGGGCGTCCCATTATATGTATAAGAGTAAATTTTTATAAACTTTGGTCATTAGAATTAAAAATAGTTATTTGTTGAAGCGTAGATTTATTTTTGTGGTTCCGGGAATGCCTAAACTTAATTTATCGCGAAACGTAAACGCTTTACGTAACCGATAAAAATAAAACATAATAAGTGAATTGTTACTTTAGTAATAATAATATAATGATTTCTTGACGTAAACTTAAATTCGTTTGGTGCCCGTTTACGTTGATTGTTGATTTTTTTTAGTTTACGCGATTTAACGTAACGATCAAAATTAAAAGTAAACGCGTACGAGAAAAAAAAATAGTGAATTAAATAGCGTCGTACATTGATCAAAAATACGAATTGTTACAGTCCTTCCCCGTTAAATGAGCCTTGTCCTCAAGGCTCAAGTTGCGACACTTGACGAAAGTACGGGTTCAGAGAAAAAGATGCGGATATTTCTTCCGGAATGATGTTGATGAAGAGGTGTAGATACTTTTTACTATTATTATTATTATTATTATTATTTTTAAAATTTTTTTGAACAGTGACCCAACGGTCGGTGAATAGTAACCCCCAACGGTTACTTTCCCCCTTTTTATACAAATTTTTCTCATCCATTTCTCCATACAACACTTAATCTTTCACTTACATTTTCTCTTATCCAATACTCAAAAATGTTGCACATCATCACGCTCTTGGCGATGGCGACCGCGATAGCACTCGGCATTTATCTTGCCTACTTCCCATACGAAGAAGGATTTCAGTATTTGGCCTTTATTCTAGCAATTCTCGTGCCCCTCATCGTTCTTGCAATCGGCGCAGATCTCTTTTGGAAGGAATAGATATTAGGGGAGGGTTGTAATAAAACATTGTATCCTTTATGTTCTTATGAATCTTATTTCTAAGAAATAAATGGATGTTTGGTGGCAAATAAATCTTTTTGTTATTTTATTTATGCATTTCGATAATTCCCGTTACCACGCTTGTAACCCTCGTTTGCATTTCCCTTCTAAATTGGTTTAACTTGGGTGTCTCAAGATTGTGATGTGGTTAATATTTATTGTTTGTGACCAAGGCTCGGCTCTTAGTGGGCTTATTTGTTCCCTTCAGCTTAACGTGTCAGTTGTAACACCTTTTTTTTATGATGTCGACTTTATATAGTAAGGTAGAGTGAAGGTCTGCTTAGTTGCTACGGTTACTAATTCGATTTCCAAAAGTAAACGCGTTTTATGAATACGCACACAAAACTTGATGCAAATAGAAAATTATTTCTTGACAAGAAGTTTTAAGGTGACTACTCTCAGCATGGGCATGGGTCTTTCTGAATTATACATAGTTGATCAGGCTATGTATATTTTGAGGCTAACGATGCGATCCATTTTCCTCATATATTAGTATAATTTCCTAATAAATTGTGGGGGTATTTGTATAAATATTTATAGAGTTAAATGTAGAAATTGATTTTTCATAATATGTTAATTTGATATATACTTGAAATCTTTCAGTACAATCAGAAATTGAAGCGAAAGGTACAACAGAAATTTAAGCGGAAGTACAACGAGAAATTAAGCGAAATTTAAAGGGAGTTAAAGGCTAAAGTATTGATATCATCCTCCATGTTGTTAAAGTTTTGATTGGTTTCTCCTCCTACTAAGGCATGCACCATTCCACGTGCTTCAGTACCTTTAACTTGGTTTCCTTAGTTTTGGTTCTTTAACTCTGGGCAATCACTCCTATAGTGCCCATGATTCCCACAACCAAAGCATGTCACATTCTGTAGCGAATTGTCTCTTTTCTACAGAATCCAGTTCGACAATCCTTCTCGGTGACCAAGCTTGTGACATTTACCCACCTAGGAGGACAGGACCTGGCTGATGATGTGCCATTGCACTAATTGCACCATGGTAAGTCCCAGCATAGCCTATCCCTTAGCTGGGGCTGCCACATAAACCTTAGCACTTATTGCTTCGGTTTGCTTGCTAGTGATAGTTGGTTCCCTTGCTATCTACCACTTCCCTTTTATTGATATCACCGATCCTTATTACCTTAGCCTGGACCCCTTGTTCAATAAGTTCTTGAGCCATGTTGATTGCATCATGCAAAGTCGCAAGCTTTGAAGAAGTAACATTTCCTTTGATTCCCTCAGGAAATTCTCGAATGTACTTTTCAATCTTTTTCTTTTCAGTTGACACCAACTTAGGACACATTAAAACCAGTTCATGGAAGCGCTTTTTGTATGCCTCGATGTCCTCTCCTTTCAAGTCAAAGTCTAAAGCTCTTGCATCCATCCTTTGGTATTTTCAATGCCTGGCAGTATTCAGTCGTCATCATAGCTTTCTACGTTGCTCCCAGGGGATCTATTAGCATTAGCAAGTCCCAAAGTTTGAACAATTTTCGTTTCCACCAGGTTAGAGCACGACCCTCGAACGTGCATACAGCAAACTTCACTTTGTCATCTTCAGCACATTTATAGATCTCAAACACTTGCTCCATCTTTTTGAAACCAACATTTTCATCGTCCTGACTACGCCTTCAGTCCCGTTGAAAGTGTGAGGCTTGCCGTTCGTAAATGTCTTATACGAACATCCATGCACATCTGGTGCAACAGTTCCTCCAGTATTTGCTGATCCAGATCCACCAGTATTGTTTGAGTCAGCTCTTGTCTTTTCATATTCTTCAATAGCTTTGGCCACACGCTTTTCCACTATCCTCTTAACAGATTTCTTCTTAAATCTCCTAGGCGGCATGATTCTAGCCACGCAAGTACACAATTCGTTAAGAATTTGTAAAGGTATGCAAAGTCATGGCATGTGATAATAAGAGAGAAAAGGAAATATAAATACTCATAATTTAATCAGAATGGTCAATATTTATATAATTGACCGAAAGAAATAGATACTGATATGTCAAAAGATAGACGTAAGAGATCGAATTTAAACCAAGTATTATATATAAGATTATATATAATGCAATAATGACAATCGGAAAAGTAAGTAAGGATCAGGGAATACGCGCGCGTGGATATCGGATAGCGATGAAGGATTCTGTATTTAAAAATGAAAGAAAAGAAAACCTTTAAACTTTGTGGTTATAGACTAGGTTTTGAAAATGACCCAGTTCCCTATAACCTTGGCTCTGGTACCATCTGTAACACCCCCAAAATCAGGTCGCAGCGGAAAGGTAACAATGGGGTGCTACGTCAAAGTACAAAAATCAAGATATAGAAAACGACCTTAAATGGACGTTAAAAATAAGTTTCATTCGATGTCATTACAAAAGATCAGAGTTTTCACGTTAGGTCCCATAGTTTTGTTAAAAAGACATTAAGATTTTATAAGACAAAAGTTTCATTGAATTTAAGAAATCAGAATCCCTCTAATAGATATCCGTCACGGCTCCCATCCAAGCTTATGCCTCAGCACCTGAGATTAAAACATGCTAAAACGTCAACAAAATTGTTGAGTGAATTCATAGGTTTATCAGGAAATAGCGTGGACCACAAGATTTAAGTAATAGTAGACTATGAAACACATTCGATAGTCCAACACTTTGTATTATTGCCCTAAGCTCATGACACCGAACCTTAACGTAATAAACTGTAAACAAACCAGTACTCGAGGTTTGTGCCCCAACACGGATACAGATGTTACAAAAACATCCTACGAATTTTCTCAATACAGATGTTGCCAAACATCCTACGAATTTTCTTCAAATGTTAAATGCGTCAATGGTCAACTAGAAACCACAGCCCAGACGGGGATGGTCAGTCCCGATAGATCTATCCATAACACTAGCGTATACCCAGCAGGTATTTAACGGTTCATGATAAAAGGGGACTTAAATGGCAATACGGTAACTTAGGCAATAATGTAATCAGGAAATAGCATACAATTTTGAAAACACTTGTGTCTAAAGAAATCAAGCATGTAATCTCCCTCGTATTTAATAAAGTAAGTAGTAGAAAAGGGGCTACGAACTCACCTCGAGTAAATGGTAATCAACAAGTATTCACAATAGAAAATGCGTCACGCTTACGGTCGAATGCAACCTAATACAATATAGGTCGTATAAGTACTAAACAATTTGATTATTTATAGGTCGTATAGCTCATCATACTATCGTTCGGGCTATCATTATTCTAATTTAATTAAACTAACAAAATTAAGCTAAGAGATCTAAAAGATATAATAAACGAATATGCTTGTCAAGTGAGGTGCTAGGATCCTTAAGTGTGAAGTAAGTTAATATCGATGAATCAACACCTGTCTAAATAATTATCTTCTCACAATGTTGGTTTATTTTGAAAATAATTTTCTATCAAGATGTCAATTACTAAATTAATGCCTAATTATTCTTACGCCTTTTGCTCGCTCGAATAACCAAAACACTAACCTAAATAATCCGAAATTATTAATCAATAATCACTTTGTATTTTCACACTTAATTCACCGCGCACTACTCACTTAACAAGCATAGATAAATATACTCACTAAGCATGACAACTAAGCTAGCAATAATCAAGTTAACAAACATAAACATTTTTAAGCTAATTAATAAACTACTCCTAAAAATTGAAATAAGAAAGAAAGTAGAACCCGTTTAAAGAAAAATAGAGACGAATTTAAACCACCCAATCTTAAAAACTTAATTAAAATCTGAAGTTTATAACTTTATTAGTTTCTAAATAACTAATTAGCTAGTAAAGTTTTGAGCTTTATTCACTAATTAGCTAAGTAAAATCTTAAAAAGCTTAAAACTTTAGTAGTAAAATAAGTTAATAAGACTCATAAGCTCCTCGCCTAAGTGTTGGATCGATTTCATTAACTTTAAAACAAACAAAGTTAATGTGCACAATATAACAATAAGTTGTTAAGTCGAAATAAGCTGGATCTAGAAGTAAATGAAACTAATTTATAAAAAACTATAAGAATTAGTAAAATAATCTATTTTAAAAGGTTGAAATAAACTAGATCTACTTTTAATAATTAAACTAAGACATGAAATAAGCTAAAGAGATAAGCCATTCGAAAATAAGTGGTAATAAGCTTTAATAAGCCAAGACATAAGCCTCTCTAACAACCCTTTAATATTTCGAATGTCTTAGGAGATAATAAGCTAAAGTGAAAACTTTTTAAATAAGCTAAAAGGAAAATAAGCTAAAGTAAAAAAGCTAAATGAACAAGTTTTGAATTTAGTCTTCGAAAATAAGCTGACATAAGTTGGGCAATAAGCCACTTCCAGGCCGAAGCTTATCCTATTGGAAAACTAAGAAAAGGAAAACAAGCTACAAAGAAATAAGCTAAGTCATTATCTACTCGAATAAGCTATTTGAAGCAATAAGACAAACGAAATAAGAAGAAAAGTAGCTCTCGAAGAAGAAGGTGTCAAAAGCTTATAAATAAGCTGAGTGAAAATCACTCGTCGCACCTTTTTATTATCCGAATCGAGCTAAAAGAAAAACAAATAAGCTAGAAACAAGTATTTAAGTAACACCAACCTTTAAAACCATCTTTATTTAAAAAGCAAAGAGTACAAAATAAGCTGGAACAATAAGCTTTTACAAAAATGCTAAATCTAAAAATAAGCTACAAACACTACCTACACTACTTTTCGTTGGGTCAAAAGAAAAAAAAAGAAAACAACAAGAAAAGAAAGAAAGATATGAATTGTGTTGAGTGTGTATACATTTATAGCCCAATCATGGGGGCATTCTTGTCATTTCCTTGTGTTGCCAGTAGTATTAAACAAACCACAGCCAACCAATCATTGCTTGGGATCAACGCCAGCATTGGCAATTAATGCATTTATGACCTCAGGATCACGTGCTTGCCACGAGGCATGTTTCTATTGGACAGGTGTTCTCGGGTGGGGTCCATGTCGGGTGACGTGGCCTCATCTAAAAAAGAAACAGAAGTGGAGGCTACTAGACCAGGTGTGCTCAGGTGGGGTCTATGCCGGATGATGTGGCCTCATCTAAAAAAATAGAAGTGGAGCAGCAGGGTTCAAACCCAGGACCTCATGTAATCAAACATACCACAAACACACATAACCACCTTTGCTAGGCCTCTTTTGTTGAAATATAATGCAATTCGAACCCTTTTATCCATTTTTAATTGGGTTGACCTTGTTTATTATTACAGTATTACTAGTAAACTTTGGTCGGCCCGTTCAAGGTGAACGAGTCGAGTATTAGAGTGGGGCCGGGTTCGCTGGACTCGTAATTTTGTGCTCTTTCCAATGGAGTGTTCGGGAAATATTTCTGATCTAGTTTGAACCTCGATAAACGTGAAAACGTTGTCGAAACTCGCCTGGAAATCATCGTTTTAGCTTTGTTTTCAAACCCTTGTACCTGTAAATAATAACACAAAACAAACATATTTGCAATATAATTTAACATATTTTATGGTTATTAGTCTATTTTAGTGTGTTTTCCGGGGTACAAATGATGTGTGTTTAAGCACACATCAAATTCCTTCACACTAAGCCATTGTTGATCCCACACGCAATGTTTATAAAACACGCCAAGAAAGAAATAATTTTACCCCCCTTAACTTATAACCCCTCACGTCAAAAAAGAACAGAAAAGGTCAATCAAGAGAGAATAAAAATAATTTGTTTCGAAAGCGGCCCGTTTTAACCACTTTCATTAATTGATAAAAACTAAGATAAAATTTTAATAAAATTATTTAAAAGGTTTAAAGAATGGGAGTTTGTCATTCTCGATTTTCACAATCCTCAAACCAAGCTTAAAACGAAATCACAATTAAATATAAAATTAGATGTTAACACTACTCATAAATGCTAATTGTGTAAATGCAGCTACTTTTCGCTCTCTTATTCCTAATTCATCTACGAGTTTTATTCGGAAAATATAATGTGAATTAAGATCACTTATTTCAATAGATTAATGTCTTATTATTATAAAGGAGACCGTTTTAAACCATAATTAGTTTAAAATCCTTTCTTAAAGAGACGATTTGCTGAGAATAAGGTCCACATTAAGTTTCTAATTTCGCATGATTTAGGGGTTATCCTTTTTATTTCGTCCGAAACAACTCAACTATGAGTCTAGAGATTGAGGCTTTATTTAGATAAACCTGGAGTCGAAATTTGGCTTTATTATCATTATTAGCACATCAATATTAGCCCTCGGTCTTTTAAACAACTGCAACATCGGAAGCGAACCGACAAGAAACAGTAGTCTTATTTCGACCTTGGAAAATTCCTTGACCTTTTTGAAGGCTAAGTCAACGGGAGCAAACCGTCACAAAACAGCAAAATTTT
Source organism: Tanacetum coccineum (assembly GCA_026074375.1). Taxonomy (NCBI): domain Eukaryota; kingdom Viridiplantae; phylum Streptophyta; class Magnoliopsida; order Asterales; family Asteraceae; genus Tanacetum; species Tanacetum coccineum. The sequence continues at coordinate 52,642 of BQNB010023984.1, read as the reverse complement.
ATCGGTCTCGGGTCATTAATATTATTACCTCCACCCTTTAAATGTCTGCAACATCGGGAGCGAACCGACAGGAAATAGTCATCTTATTTCGGCTTTGGTTTATCACACATATATTATTAGAGCCAAATTTCGAGTCATGTGGTCTTTTAACTACCTAGACAACGGGAGTGAACCGTCAAGAATCGATAGCCTATTTTCCCACAACACTAACAAAACCTCGATGTGTACCTTACTTTCATCATAAAGAATCTCTACGAAGAGATTAAAACTAAGAATCATAAAAACCAAATCAAGTTTATTTATTGAAAATTATTTTATTCTTTTATAGTTTATTAAGCTGATGGGAGCAAAAAGCAACAATTAACCTCTTATGAGCTCTAAAGAGATCCAACTACTCCACGCTTAGCATCTAACCTATATTTAACTATATCATTTTTCGTTCTTTGCAAAAAATTTAAGTTCGCAAACGCTTAGTCTCGAAAGCTAAGGGGAAAGCTAGAGTTCAATACTCGGTCAAGTAAAAAATCTCCCTAATTCTAGCCTACGAGCCTACTTATTATGACATATTTTTATAACTCTTTTTTATATATATAAAATAAAATAATATATTGGTCAAAACGGGGTTGTGAGGGACACAGACAGGCATAGGTATGATCATTTCGATAGAAATCTCCCCCACACTTAGAACTGAACATTAGCCTCAATGTTCAAAAACATCGGGTTTTACCCCCACACTTAGGAACGAAAAAGGCAAATGCAAAAAAAATTCAAGTGTGATAGGGGAAACAATATATATATGATCAGGATAGAGGATTTCCCTAGATATAACCATGAGAATGATCGGAGACCGAGTGATTGGAGGATTGAAAACAAGCATAGAGGTCTTCACGATCATAGGGAAATCTGCAAGCAAAACAGGAACCCACAAAACACAAACTGAAGAGATGCACTCCCCCACACTTATTCATTAATACTACTAAACTACTTAATATTACTACTACTAATAGGATAAACACGGGTTGCCTCCCGAGAAGCGCTTGTTTATTAACGAGTCACTAGCTTGACTCGCCTCGAATTTCTTTGTCCTTGGGGTGAAAACTGACGGAAGATACGCTCTTCAAAGAAGTTTCACTCAAAATATGACGTTTATCGATCTTGAAATTATCACTCAGTGGATGTGGAGTTTTTCTTGTAAAAGAGAGAACTCCATCGATAAGGAGGATCCCAGGATCGAAAACTTTGTCTTCATTTCCGGAAGGAAATGATAGATAAGTTTCGATCTCAAAAGGATCAGTCAGGAAAAGAGAATTACTAACGAATGAGATAGTAGAAAAATCATCCAATGGAAGAATATGAAATCTCTGAGATTGGACAATAATGAATATTTCAGGATAAAAAAATTTGTCTTTATTTTCGGAAGGAAATGAGACTAAAAGATCGATCTCAGAAAATTCTTCAGAAAAAGTTGAGTCACAATCGGATAGGAGGAGAGGAAAATCATTAAGCTCATTAATTGTAATATCCTTAGTTGATGTATCAAATATATTTTCCTTCAAAAGTCTAGTCAACTCTCCTGGATCGTCCTCAAGATCAAAGTAAAAATGATGATACTCCGGTGGAGATATGACGTGAGCGAGTTCATCGGCGAACTCCTTATGATAAAAATCACTCCTATCGGCAGGAGGAAGCTGATCAATCGAAAGATCAAAATGAAACGATTCATATTCAAGAAGAGAAAGATCATAATGAGAAGTGGTACTACCACTTCTCTTCTCTTCGATATCAAAGCAAAATGTTTCATAATCAGGTAGAGAATCTTCAGAATGAGAAAGAAGGGTGTCAGTCTCCTCCAAGAGAGAGTCACTATCCCCGAAGGGAGTAGGAAGTGGGGAGAGAGACTCGACTATAGAATCAGAAGAGGGAGTGGGATTGCCACTCAAAGAATGAACCGGTTTATGAATATCTAACACTTTAGAATGTTCATCCTCATCACTCTCATAAGAGTCTGAATAATAAATGGTGTTAGGATGACCTGGTCCTGGTTGATGTTGAACACTTTGAATAGTGTATGCAATTTACTTTCCAAGGACCTCAATTTGTGCACTCAACGAGGAAGTAGTCTTAGAATAATGAGCACTCACACCAGTTGTAGTGTCATAATACACTTCGGCGTCCCACTGAAAATGATGTTGTGACATATTCTCGATCAAATCATATGCCTCTTGAGGAGTCTTTCGTAGGATATTGCCGCCAGCAGCCACCATGATTTTGTCCTGATCAACCATCGTGATTCCATGATAAAATGTAAAGATTTGATCAATAAGCCAAATTATATGATCAGGACATTTTCGTAAACATGATTTGAATCTTTCCCAAGCTTCAAATACTGACTCCATGGGCAATTGCCGAAAATTCAGAATGTCTTTCATAAGCTGCAACGCTCTAGAATATGGGTATTATTTTGAAAGAAACTTGAGGATCATCTATTTCCATGTGTGAATAGAATGAGTTTTAAGATGATAAAACCAAGATTCAGCTTCGTGGGTTAAAGAGAATGGGAAAAGATTCAGACTAATGCTGTCTTGAGAAACTCTATTTTGCTTCATGAACTGAGTGATAGATAAGTACTTATTTAAGTGCTCGTTTGCATCTTCATCTCGAAATCCATGGAATTGGCAATTCTGTCGAAGCAGTCGAACCATGTGATTTTTTAGTACAAAATATTTTTGATATTTTTAATATAATATATAAATATAGAATATAGAAATATTTTTGGTTTTTATTTTTATTATATTTTTGTATTTTTATAATTTTAAAAACGAAAATAAACTTTTAAAAGAGAAATGATCATCAAGGCACTAACTCGAAACACAACATAAAAATCGTACAACTCTCTCCGGCAACGGCGCCAAAAACTGATTCGTGTCGAAACACTGGTCAAGTAATAGTATAAGTATTTCCCTTTAGATGTAAAAATCACGTGAGGACAAGTGATAATTAATCTTTCGGGTGTCGTATCTACTGCGAGAGATGAATTTGAGATTCACGTTAATGTTGCTCGTTTGATGCTTGATTATCTTTTGTTTGGTTTTTGATTTTAAACTAATTTTAATAATAAAGATACTAAAAATTATTCTAATTTAATTGAACTAACAAAATTAAGCTAAGAGATCTAAAAAATATAATAAATGAATATGCTTGTCAAGTGAGGTGTTAGGATCATTAAGTGTGAAGTAAGTTAATATCGATGAATCAACACCTGTCTAAATAATTTTCTTCTCACAACGTTGGTTTATTTTGAAAATAATTTTCTATCAAAATGTTAATTACTAAATTAATGCCTAATTATTAATACGGATTTTGCCTGCTCGAATAACCAAAACACTAACCTAAATAATCCGAAATTATTAATCAATAATCACTTTTTATTTTCACACTTAATTCACCACGCACTACTCACTTAACAAGCATAGATAAATCTACTCACTAAGCATGACAACTAAGCTAGCAATAATCAAGTTAACAAGCATAAACATTTTTAAGCTAATTAATAAACTAATCCTAAAAATTGAAATAGGAAAGAAAGTAGAACTCGTTTGAAGAAAATGGAGACGAATTTAAACCACCCGATCTTAAAAACTTAATTAAACTCTAAAGTTTATAACTTTATTAGTTTCTACATAACTAATTAGCTAGTAAAGTTTTAAGCCTTATTCACTAATTAGCTAAGTAAAATCTTAAAAAGCTTAAAACTTTAGTAGTAAAATAAGCTAATAAGACCCATAAGCTCCTCGCCTAAGTGTTAGATCGATTTCATCAACTTTAAAACAAACAAAGTTAAAGTGCACAATATGACAATAAGCTGTTAAGTCGAAATAAGCTAGATCTACAAGTAAATGAAACTAATTTATAAAAAACTATAAGAATTAGTAAAATAATCTATTTAAAAAGGTTGAAATAAGCTAGATCTACTTTTAATAATTAAACTAAGACATGAAATAAGCTAAAGAGACATGCCACTCGAAAATAAGTGGTAATAAGCTTTAATATGCCGAGACATAAGCCTCTCCAACAACACTTTAATCGAATGTCTTAGGAGATAATAAGCTAAAGTGAAAACTTTTTAAATAAGCTAAAAGGAAAATAAGCTAAAGTAAAAAAGCTAAATGAACAAGTTTTGATCTTAGTCTTCGAGAATAAGATGACATAAGTTGGGCAATAAGCCACTTCCAAACCGAAGCTTATCCTATTGGAAAACTAAGAAAAGAAAAAGAAGCTACAAAGAAATAAGCTAAGTCATTATCTACTCGAATAAGCTATTTGAAGCAATAATACAAACGAAATAAAAAGAAAAGTAACTCTCGAAGTAGAAGGTGTTAAAAGCTTATAAATAAGATGAGTGAAAAGCACTCGTCGCACCTTTTTATTATCCAAATCGAGCTAAAAGAAAAACAAATAAGCTATAAGAAATAAGCTAGAAACAAGTATTTAAGTAACACCAACCTTTAAAACCATCTTTATTAATAAGCAAAGAGTACAAAATAAGGTGGAACAATAAGCTTGATAAGCTTTTACAAAAATGCTAAGTCTAAAAATAAGCTACAAACACTACTTTTCGCTGCGTCAAAAGAAAAAAAAGAAAACAACAGAAAAAGAAAGAAATATATGAATTGTGTTGAGTGTGGATACATTTATAGCCCAATCATGGGGGCACTCTTGTCATTTCCTTGTGTTGCCAGCAGTATTAAACAAACCACAGCCAACCAATCATTGCTTAGGATCAACGCCGGCCAATGATTTCCAGTCATTGGCAATTAATGCCATTTATGACCTCGGGATCACGTGCTTACCACGAGGCATGTTTCTACTGGACTAGGTGTGCTCAGGTGGGGTCCATGTCGGGTGACGTGGCCTCATATAAAAAAGAAATAGAAGTGGAGCAGCAGTGATCGAACCCGAGACCTCATGGAATCAAACACACCACAAACGCACATAACCACCTTTACTATGCCTCTTTTATTGAAAGATAATGCAACTAGAACCCTTTTATCCATTTTTAATTGGGCTGGCCTTGTTTATTTTTACTAGTAAACTTTGGTCGGCCCGTTCAAGGTGAACGAGTCGAGTCTTGGAGTAGGGCCGGGTTTGTTGGACTCATAATTTCGTGCTCTTTCCAATGAAGTGTTCGGGGAATATTTCTGATCCCGTTTGAACCTTGATAAATGTAAAAACGTTATCGAAACTCGCCCGAAAATCACCGTTTTAGCTTTGTTTTCAAACCCTTGTACCTGCAAGACATAATAACACAAACCAAACATTTTACAATATAATTTAACATATTTTATGGTTATTAGTCTATTTTATTGTGTTTTCCAGGGTACAAATGATGTGTGTTTAAGCACACATCATGTAGTAATGTAATGGTTTAGGTTTTATGTGTGTAATGTTAGGATCTTTTGTTAATGTATAACACTATGAATGTTTGTAATGTTAACTTTTATGTTTAAGCAAATGGTTAAGTGCAAGCAAATGGGTAAGTTTGGTTGCTGCAAGTACAAGCAAATGCGTAAGCAAGCTGCAAATGCAAGTTGTAAATGCAAGAAGCAAATACAAGCTGCAAGTGCAAGCAAATGGGTAAGTTTGGTTGTTGCACGTGCAAGCAAATGTGTAAGCAACCTGCAAATGCAAGGTGTAATTGCAAGATGTAAATGCAAGTTGCAAGCTGCAAGTGCAAGCAAATGGGTAAGTTTGGTTGCTGCAAGTGCAAGAAAATGGGTAAGCAACCTGCAAATGCAAGCTGCAAATGCAAGCTACATTTGCAAGATGCAAATCCAAGCTGCAAATGCAAGCTGCGATTACAAGATGCAAATGCAAGCTGCAAATGCAAGCTACAATTGCAAGATGCAAGATGAAAGCTGCAAATGCTTTCCTGCAAGATGCAAATGCAAATGCAAACGCAAGCTGCAAATTGCAAGATGCAAATGCAAGATGTAAATGCAAGCTGTAAATGAAAGCTGCAATTGGAAGATGCAAATGCAAGATGCAAGCTGAAAGCTGCAAATGCTTACCTACAAGATGCAAATGCAAGCTGAAAATTGCAAGATGAAAATGTTGTAAATGCTTGCTTGCAACCTGCAAATGCTTGCTTGCGAATTGGAAGCTGCAAATGCAAGCCGTAAATTACAACCTGCAAATGCTTGCTTGCAAATTGCAAGCTGTAAATTGCAACCTATATATGCTTGCTTGCAAATGCAAGCTAATTGCAACCTGCAAATGTCTGCTTGCAAATGCAAGCTGCAATTAACACACAAACCAAACACTCCAATAACATCACAAACAGCAAATGGAATTAACACACATTCTTTAGATCCAAACACTACATTAACATCATTACTTCAGTAACCATTACATAAGGTTTTAACAAGTACATAATCACCATTACATAAGTTAACATGCATATTTCAATCCTAAACAAAACACAAACAAAGCTAACATCTAATACATGTAGACCTATTCACTAGATATGTAGACCTGGTTGTATCATGTGCCAAAAAAACCTTAGACATACCAGACTGAATCAGATAACAACGTACCTTAGCAAAGAGTGTCACGTTTGTCACATCAACCAACCCATTCTGCTGCTGTATCCCTGCAACACCCAAATGTTTGGCGACTTTACTCTATATACATTGTTGTGTAGACCTCTGATCACAAGAATCAAGAACATTACCCGTCTTGATCTTCCACCCAGTCTGATATTCCTTTTCCTGCTCCTTTACCAAGCAGTCTGTGTTTGTCTTCCTTCCAGGTTGCTTGTCCTACAACCATCTTTGAGCCACTGCAGTATCATCATTACTAACCTGAAAAACCTCAACCTCACGATCCCATTGAGCTCCTTACGGTTCCACCTCAAACCAAACACGTTTTTCATCATGTACTCCGTGGACTCATGTTTCAACACTAGGACCAAGTTGTTTGAATCCAACTTGTTTTGAACCTCCATGCTTTTGTACAATATTCCCATCGAGCTTTTCGATGTTTAACCTAGTACTCATACTAACCATTCTTTTAACCCTTTGCTAACCGTTTAACCTTTTGTGAATTTACCTACACAAAACACGATCTAGCAAAGTAACCTGTTTGTAAAAAAAAACCTTGCGTTATCGATATAACCCTAAGAATAAACATTCTTAGATATCGATCAAACCAAGAAACCTTTCAAAAAACAAAACCCCTTCTTAAATAAATATCGATTAAACCTTCGAAATCAAGCCATCAAATCAAATCGACAACCCTTGATTAAAGAAAGTACCCGACGCATTTTGAAGTAACCCTTGTCGTACTTTTATTTTTGCAAAACAATTTCTTGTAACCTAAGAAACCTTGCAACCTCGACAAATCTTGGACTTATTCTCCGACCCTTTGTTTATTCTGTTAACCTTGTGATATAAACCTCACAACATCGAATCAAACAAAGTACCTTGTGCAATAACTCCCTTAAGTCTTCTACACCTTATCGCGGACCCAAACAATCGAAGAACTCAAGAAACCCTTTACTCTCGATACCCACCTGCTGCAACCTTGTCGTTCACGAACCTGAACGTCAAGAAATTTGTTTTCAAGAACTTGGTAGCCCAAACAGAATAAAACCCTCCTGTTCCTTCTAGAAAAACAGAACAATAAAGACCTCTTCTTGATCGATCCTAGTTAACCAGAGAACCCGTGAACCTGAGCTCTGATACCAGTTGTAAGATTCAATCAGCCTACAACCTGGTTACTAGTGTGGTATAAATCCGATCTTGCAGGCGAACACAACCTAGTAGATTATGTATGACAGAAGAATGAAAAGATGCACAAGAATATAACCCTCAATATTATACGTTTATTAAGTAAGAAAATAATAAAGTACAAAACCCCTCCCCCTCACCTCCTTTATAAAGATGAGAAGGGAGAACAAACAGGTTGGAAAGAATAAAGTACACAACATTTTCCCCTCACCTCCTTTTATAGAGTTGATGGGGGAGGATGGGCTTAGGCCGTAAAGAAATCCAACAACTCTAATATGGCTATAATTAGAGCCAACTTTACGCTAATCCCCCAAACCTATTGACTAAAGTGAATACTATATCTAACATTTCATATTCAGAGGCGGAGTCAGAAAGTTTGGCTCGATAAGGCACACTTTGATATTTTTTAAGCTATACTACAAAATGATTCTTAGGGAAGGCAAATTACCAAAAAATGGGGATATTTTTAAAAATTTACACTACAATTTTTTTTCGCTAGGAGGACACCTGCCCCTTTGCCTCCGCCCATGTTCATATTCATAGAAAGAAAGTCATCCTTAAATTCATTAGTTAAGTTAAATTTCCACAGTTGAATCTTCATCCATCCATCTTCCCTTTGTTTTGGAACCCGAGTGAAATCATGAATATTAAATTGACTTGGGGTTATAAGATAAAGAGAGAATTACATAAATCGTCCTTGTGGTTTGCCGGGTCTAACAATTTGGTCCCTGTGTTTTTTTTCATCGAGTTTGGTCATTGTGGTTTTGATCCATTACGAATTTGGTCCTTTGACCAACATTTCTGTTAGTTTGACCGTTAACTTGAAGGGTATTTTCGTCTTTTTATATATTTATTACGGAGTATTATTATTTGAGGAAGTTGCAAAAATCGTCCCTGTGGTTTTCATATATTTATTATTTTTTTAGGAAAAAAAGAATTTTCAAAATTATTTTATTTTTCGATTTTTTTTGAAAATTTTTATAACACGTTTTTATACACATGTTTTTATACACGTTATTAGAGGAGTAGCCACACCAAACTTATATGTTACACTTTGTGATTATATTATACCGTTTATGGGATTGGTTTGCACACCCAACAATATAAAAGCTTGACATGGTTTAATGCTCACTACCACACAAACAGGCTAATGCAACGAAAAGTTTGCAATAAAAACGTGTGTAAAAATATGTGTATAAAACGTGTATATAATAACGTGTATTAGAATGTGTATAATAACGTGTGTATAATATTGTGTACAAAAATGTATATATAAAAACGTGTATAAAAATTTTCGACAAATAAAAATTCGAAAAATAAAAAAAATTTGAAAAAAAAAAAATAAATATATGAAAACCACAAGGACGATTTTTGCAACTTCATCAAATAATAATACTAATAAATATATGAAAAGACGAAAATACCCTTCAAGTTAATGGTCAAACTAACGGAAATGTTGGTCAAGGGACCAACCCGTAATGGGTCAAAACCACAAGGACCAACCCTTTGAAAAAAAAGCACATGGACCAAATCTGTTAGACCTGACAAACCACAAGGACGATTTACGTAATTCTCTAAGATAAATAAAAAATTTTGCCTCTTCGTTTTCTTCACAGAGTAAATCTCGTACTCTCAACGGATTATGCAGCCCCCCCTGATATTGTTCTGAAATCTTGAACATAAGGTAACACGCGTATTGTGTATCCAGTGACAACATTTGACTTCTGAACGTGCAGTCGATATAAAATACTCGTGGCAAAGGCTCAATCACCTCTTGAAATCTGCATGTTTCATATATAACATGATTACATACCATAGAAACATAGATTTCAAGACTCAAAGAAATGAAACTTTTGTCTACCATATATTCGACGAATCTTCAACATTTTACTATTCAACAAAGAAGATTATGACCAATAATTATCAAACCTAGTTCTTCGTGAGACGTGTTTAAATATTTGTATAAGTATAGATAAGTGCATTGTGAATGTACAATTTGAAAATGATTAGTGGATAAAGGAAATTCTAACAAAATTAGTTCAAATAAAAAGCAAACCTGGACTTAGTTGATGGTTTTGAAGTAAAAAGATCCACTTTAGTAAATTTGTATAAAGCTGCCTTTGTCGAAAGCACAAGAAGTTTCTTTCCGTTTAGTTCGCCCAACCAGAACAACTCGTCATGATTGTTGTGTATTTTAAATATTCCTTCTGTTGACAATTGTTGCACCTGATCCACATTGAAGTTTGATTTTAATACTTGTTGGACTTCTTTTAAATATCAATATCATCATGTTTCACCTATGTACAAATCATGTTAGATATATAACATAGAACATGATCTTTTTAAACTTTTTTTCCATGCATCCAAGTATCCAACCCCTTTATACAGCCATATTTACAGAAAATGGGAGGAGCGAGCCAAGGGATATTTTCAAACTTACTTTGTCAATAGCTCAAAATTCAATGCCTTCAACATAAATCACACCATATCCACAATCGTACAATGAAAAGCTCTCTAGTAGAAACTTAAAAACGACATCTTTGTTCTGATTCAAGAACCGGTACATACAACTCAATCATCATCCAGTTTTTGTCTCTATGTGTTGCAAAATATGCTTGTACAGTTTCTCTCCCCTTCCTATACTTTAGGTTAACATACATCGTTTTTGTTGAAAATTTTCTTGAATCACAGAGTTTGAAGACTAAATAGACCCCATAAAAAATATTTGGAGATAACAATCGAGTGCCTGTCTTAATTTTGATGTTCAAGTTGGAAATATCTGACATCTCCGCTACTTTCCCAAACCTGCACATATGATAAATTTCAGTCACAGGACACAACATTCACTACCACGCAAACAGGCTAATGCAACGAAAAGTTAGCAACAATATATTTTTGTTGCAAATTTGCAACCGTAATGCAACGAATTACCAACCGAATTTGCATTGACAAAGAAAATGGTTGCAAATCTGTTGCAAAATATAAACTAATTTCTTTTACATATATTGTTATTTTTTCCGTTGCAAACAATACAAAATTGCAATGGAAATGCAACGAAAGACAAAAAAATAAGTCTAAAAGAAATTACAATTTATTTTCCGATACAATTCCGTTGCAAATTTTCATAATTGCAACGGAAATGCAACGAAAGACAAAAAAATAAGTCTAAAAGAAATTAAAATTTATTTTCCGTTGCAAATTTTCATAATTGCAACAGAAATGCAACGAAAGACAAAAAATAAGTCTAAAAGAAAGTACAATTTATTTTTCGTTGCAATTCCGTTGCAAATTTTCATAATTGCAACGGAAATGCAACGAACGACAAAAAAATAAGTCTAAAAGAAATTACAATTTATTTTCCTTTGCAAATTTATTTTGTATTCTGTTGCAAGTCCGTTACAAATTTAATTAGCAACGGAATTGCAACGGAGTCGAGATGATATCGTTATACATTACATGGTCAACGGATGAGTCGAGATGGTATCGTTATACATTAGATGTTTAAGATATGAGTCGAGATGTTATCGTTGTACATGAGATATTCAACAGAGGAGTCGAGATGCTATCGTTATACATTAGATGTTCAACGGATGAGTCGAGATGCTATCGTTGTACATGAGATGTTCAACGGAGGAGTCGAGATGCTATCGTTATACATTAGATGTTCAACGGATGAGTCGAGATGCTATCGTTGTACATGAGATGTTCAACGGAGGAGTCGAGATGCTATCGTTATACATGAGATGGTCAACGGATGAGTCGAGATGTTATTGTTATACATTAGATGGTCAACGGATGAGTCGAGATGCTATCGTTGTACATGAGATGTTCAACGGAGGAGTCGAGATGCTATCGTTATAGATGAGATGGTCAACGGATGAGTCGAGATGTTATTGTTATACATTAGATGGTCAACAGATGAGTCGAGATGCTATCATTGTACATAAGATGTTCAACGGATGAGTCGAGATGCTATCGTTATACATTAGATGTTTAAGGGATGAGTCGAGATGCTATCGTTGTACATGAGATGTTCAACGGATGAGTCGAGATGCTATCGTTATACATGAGATGTTCAACGGATGAGTCGAGATGCTATCGTTATACATTAGATGTTCAACGGATGAGTCGAGATGCTATCATTGTACATGAGATGTTCAACGGATGAGTCGAGATGCTATCGTTATACATGAGATGTTCAACGGATGAGTCGAGATGCTATCGTTGTACATGAGATGTTCAACGGATGAGTCGAGATGTGAGATGCTATCGTTGTAACATAACGATGTTCAACGTAGGATATCGAGATGATTCGATTTACATGGATGGCTCAACGGATGTTGAGTCGAGATGTTATTATTGTTTATACATTAGATGTTCAACGGATGAGTCGAGATGCTATCGTTGTACATGAGATGTTCAACGGATGAGTCGAGATGCTATTGTTATACATTAGATGTTCAACGGATGAGTCGAGATGCTATCGTTGTACATGAGATGTTCAACGGATGAGTCGAGATGCTATCGTTATACATTAGATGTTCAACGGATGAGTCGAGATGCTATCGTTGTACATGAGATGTTCAACGGATGAGTCGAGATGCTATTGTTATACATTAGATGTTCAACGGATGAGTCGAGATGCTATCGTTGTACATGAGATGTTCAACGGATGAGTCGAGATGCTATCATTGTACATTAGATGTTCAACGGAAGAGTCGAGATGCTATCGTTGTACATGAGATGTTCAACGGAGGAGTCTAGATGTTATCGTTATGCATTAGATGTTCAACGGATGAGTCGAGATACTATCGTTGTACATGATATGTTCAACAGAGGAATCGAGATGCTATCGTTACACATTAGATGTTCAACGGATGAGTCAAGATGTTATCGTTATACGTGAGATGTTCAACGAATGAGTCGAGATATTATCGTTATGCATTAGATGTTCAACGGATGAGTCGAGATGCTATCGTTGTAAAACCCGCATTTTTGAAATTTGAGTTTTTCATTTCAAAATATTAATTTTGAAATATAACCTATGGTGATGGGTATCGTTTGTTAATGAGTTGTTAAAACGGAAGGAGTCGAGATGCTATAGTTATACATTATATTTTCAACGGTTAATGTGTCGAGATGCTTTTCATTGTTCCATGAGATGTTCAAGGGATAATCTTTTGCTTTCGTTGTATTGAGATGTTCAATGGAGGGGTCGAGATGATATCGTTATACATGTGCATCAACGGAGGAGTCGAGATGCTAGCGTTGTACATGAGTGTCTCAACGATAAGTCGAGGATCCTTCTCTTATCATTAGATGTTCAATGGATGAGTCGAGATGCTATCGTTGTACATGAGATGTTCAACGGAGGTGCGAGAATGCCATCGTTGTACATGAGATATTCAACAAATTGAGTCGAGATGGTTATCGGTCGTAATTGAGATGTGCACGGAGAGGTCGAGTGTTATCGTTACTACAATAGATGTTCAACGGCATGAGTCGAGATGCTATCGTTGTACATGAGATGTTCAACGGAGGAGTCGAGAAGATGATTATCGTTATACAATAGATGTTCAACTGATGAGTCGAGATGCTATCGTTATACATGAGATGTTCAACGGATGAGTCAAGATGCTATCGTTTTACATTAGATGTTCAACTGAGGAGTCGAGATGCTATCGTTGTACATGAGATGTTCAACGGGAGGTGTCAAGACGCTTTCGTTTGTACATGAGATGTTCAAACAAATGAGTCGAGTTATCGTTGATCATGAGATGTTCTACGGAGGAGTCAGAGATGCTTATCGTTATATAGAAAGTTACTAAAAATAGAAAGTTACTAAAAATAGAAAGTTACAAAAAATGGAAAGTAACCTTAATCATGAACAAGTAACTTATATATGTCCTTTAACATGTAGATCGCATTAAGCAGGAGTAGCTTCCATCTTCTTATCCATCTCTTTCCGTTACTGCTGGACATAAGGTACGGATATTCCGTCCTTTCAGTAAGGACATTCTTTCTTTTCATGATTCATCCCCAGAACTGCTATGCTTCCCCATTTTTATGTCTTTTGCCATGATCCCTTACATGTTGATTTCATGACTTATTCTATTGCCCGAGCTATATATACGCATGACCATGATTTACATGACTTACCACCTAGTCATGGAGGTACCATGACCGTGACACATGAGGCACCTGTGTCACGACTCTTTCGCGTTGAGAGTGATTTCACGCGGCGTCCCTTTTCATGTTACCAGATTATATTTCATGTTTGGCCATTATTATTCAGGGGCGTATGGGTGCATCCTAGTTTACATGTTTACACGTTCATGGTGATTGGTTGGTGTGTGCTCTACATCCCATCACATTGGAGCTGATCCCTCCACCCATATTATTATAAGAGGTCACCCCTCTATTACATGTTGAGGCAGCCCCTCTATTATATGCATGTATTCACGACATTATTATTATGACATGTATGATTATATGAGCTCGTGGGCATTCCTTATTATTTATGTTTATACTATCCATGATATTTCATGACATCTTTACTTCGTATTACCATGCTTTACATGTTTATTTCCTATTCTTCATGACGCATTCTCCAGGTTTCCTCATGACACTTTTGATCTTTCCGCTACTTTGTATTTACTATCCAGGATTCATACTTATTAATTACATTGTTATTATATCCGTTCACTGAGCGTTATGCTCAGCCGTATTTTCTTTCTCTTTCTTATACGGCAGGTATCTAGAGGGAGATTGGGCATGAGAGAGTGTGTGCTTAGGAAGTGACCCATTTAGCTTCCTTTCTTTTTATCGCAGACATTTTGATGTGCTATACTATCTTGGACACATGTTTCGTCCTTTAGACTTCTTTTACGTTATTCATGTTGATCTCATAATTGGGAGCCGATGTTTGATTCTGACTTTCCACCTTGTCCTATGTTATCATTTATGACTTTATGCCTTTATTATGCTTTGATATGACACCATGATTATGACGTTTCGGCCTCCTTTCCGGAGTGGGTCGTTACAATCGTTGTACATGAGATGTTCAACAGATGAGTCGAGATGCTATCGTTATACATTAGATGTTCAACAGATGAGTCGAGATGCTATCGTTGTACATGAGATGTTCAACGGAGGAGTCGAGATGCTATCGTTATAAATTAAATGTTCAACGGATGAGTCAAGATGCTATCGTTGTACATGAGATGTCCAACGGATGAGTCGAGATGCTATCGCTATACATTAGATGTTCAACACATGAGTCGAGATGCTATCGTTGTACATGATATGTTCAACGGATGAGTCGAGATGGTATCATTGTACATGAGATGTTCAGTGTAGGAGTGGAGATGCTATCGGTATTCATTAGATGTTCAACAGAGTAGTCGAAATTCTACCCTTGTACATGAGATGTTCAACGGATGAGTCGAGATAGTATCGTTGTACGTGAGATATTCAACGGGCGAGTCGAGATGCTATCATTATTCATTATATATTCAACGAATGATTCGAGATGCTATCGTTATTCATTATATATTCAACGAATGAGTCGAGATGCTATCGTTGTACATGAAATGTTCAACGGATGAGTCGATATGCTATCATTGTACATGAGATGTTCAACGGAAGAGTCGAGACGCTATCATTATACATCAGATGTTCAACGGATGAGTCGAGATGCTATCGTTGTGCATCAGATGTTCAACGGATGAGTCGAGATGCTATCGTTGTACATGAGATGTTCAACGGAGGAGTCGAGATGTTATCGTTATACATTAGATGTTCAACGGATGAGTCGAGATGCTATCGTTTTACATGAGATGTTCAATGAATGAGTCGAGATGTTATTGTCATACATTAGATGATCAACGGATGAGTCGAGATGCTATCATTGTACATGGATGTTTAACGGATGAGTCGAGATGCTATCGTTATACATTAGATGTTTAACGGATGAGTCGAGATGCTATCGTTGTACATGAGATGGTCAACGGATAAGTCGAGATGCTATCGTTGTACGTAAGATGTTCAACAGAGGAATCGAGATGTTATTGTTTTACATGAGATGTTCAATGAACGAGTCGAAATGTTATTGTTATACATTAGATGGTCAACGGACGAGTCAAGATACTATTGTTGTACATGAGATGTTCAACGGATGAGTCAAGATGTTATTGTTATACATTAGATGGTCAACGGGTGAGTCGAGATGCCGTCGTTGTATATGAGATGTTCAACGGATGAATCAAGACGCTATCATTGTACATGGATATTTAACGGATGAGTCGAGATGCTATCGTTATACATTAGATGTTCAACGGATGAGTCGAGATGCTATCGTTGTACATGAGATGTTTAACGGATGAGTCGAGATGCTATCGTTTTACATGAGATGTTCAATGAATGAGTCGAGATGTTATTGTTATATATTAGATGGTCAACGTATGAGTCGAGATGCTATCATTGCACATAAGATGTTCAACATAGGAGTCGAGATGCTATCGTTATTCATTAGATGTTCAACGGATGAGTCGAGATGCTATCGTTGTACATGAGATGTTCAATGGATGAGTCGAGATGCTATCGTTATACATGAGATGTTCAACGGAGGAGTTGAGATACTATCGTTATTCATTAGATGTTCAACGGAGGAGTCGAGTGTTATCGTTGTACATGAGATGTTCAATGGATGAGTCGAGATGCTATCGTTATACATGAGATATTCAACGGAGGAGTCGAGATGCTATCGTTGTACATACGAAAGGCTATGTTTGCTATTAATGGATCATGTTTAGGTACAAACTATTAATACAACGAGCAGAAATGACCCGCGCGTTGCTGCGGGCGTTAATTTTTCGCGCGTTGTTGCGTGGCTTTTTTTTTGTTTGGGTTTATTTTTTCGGTCTCATTTTTAATAGTTCGGCGCATTTTTTCTTTCTTATTGTATTTTGTGCGGATTTATTTTTTCGGTCTCATAACATTTTTTTTTGGACCCAGGCCGCTAGAAAGTTGTAAATAGTTAAAAATAAAAGCACGTCTCGTAAATTTTTTTTTTCCTTCTTATTTTTAGCGAAAGAAGTGGGGGTGGGAGGGATTATAAAGATTTTTTTTTTGGGGCCGATGAAAAGTAACCGTGCGGAAAAAGGAGAAAAAAAGTTGGGCTAGATGTTGGACTAAACTAAAAAAAAAAAAAAAAAAAAATTGGGCCGGGCCAAATGAGCCCAAGGCCCAAGTCAAACATTTGGCCACTGTTCATGAACAGTGGTCAAATGTTTGTGCTATGTAATATAGATAGAGCCACTGTTCATGAACAGTGGTCAAATGTTTGTGCTATGTAATATAGATAGATGTCACTAACATATGAAAGATATGATCTTTCAATCTTAATCAAGTATCGCGAGCATAATCTTATAAAGAAACAAAAACAATCACGCTAAATGGTTTATCTTAATAGCCGTGATATTGGTTTAAATGAGTTAGGTTCAAAAGGTTATAGACTAATTCAAATAACGTGAGCGAAACATAATATTAGATGTATGATGTCAGTGACTTCACCCGATCTATATTAGTATAACAAGCAAAGATATCCGCGCGTTGCTGCGGGCGTTAATTTTTCGCACGTTGTTGCACGGCGTTATATTTATTTATTTATTTATTTTAATTTTTTTTTTCGCTCGTTTTTTTTATGTTTAATAGTGTAAGTTTATTTTTTCCTGCACGTTACTGCGGTGCGTTAATTTTTCGCGCGTTGTTGCGTTTTAGTAGTTTTTTTTATGGTCTTACGCGTTGTTGCGTGGCGTTAAAATTTTATTTTTTTATTATTTTATTATTTTATATTTTTTTTGCGAATTTATTTTTTTGTTCTCATGGTGTAAAATGACACTGTTTAAATCAATTCGGAAATGTTACCGCGGGTATTTTTTTATCTGAATGCGTCGGTACTTTTGTAACATTTTTTTCCTCCCTATTTTGTCCCAACAATTTAAAAAAAAAAAAAAAAAAAAAACTAATTGGGCCGGCCCAAATTTTTGGGCTAAATTTTCTGGCCCAGCACTGTAGCACTGTAGCTACAGTGCTTCGATGAACAGTAGGTCAACACATCTCAAATGATTATATATATAATATATAATATATTATGATAATAGATTTTACTGAGTGACATTATAACATTCGATTATCCAAAGACTTTACTTTTACACTTATGATTTTTTTTGTTTCTTATTTATAAAAAAAATATGTTAAAACCACATAAATTTCACAAAATAAAATCAACAATATGATACAAAGTATGTCTTAATGACTATTTACCACAAATATGAGATTATTATAAAAAAAAATTACGCGTATTAACATATAATTTTATAGATTTTATTTTGTAAAAACTACCTTATTCTACCAAGTCTCTTATAAAAAAATCATACTAACACAAATTTTCCCACCCCAATTTTCATTCCCGCCCATTGCAAAAGTACCCCTTTTCATTTCCCGCCCAACCCAAAAGTTTTCTTTATCCCCAAATTTTTGTTTCCCTACTTTAGCGCCTACCACACACAAGAATATCAAAACTTTTTTGTAGACACACTCACACTAGATCTGTAACAGCCACCATTGTTACTAGCATTTTTGCTCTCACTTTTACCCCTCACTCGTCTCTCTTTTATCAACACCACACACTACCTCCTCTCATTCGTCCCTCTCATTCATCATCTATGGTTTATCAGTTTTAGCCTAATAGGTGACATTCTATATTCTTGTTCAAGTTTAAAGGTATATGTGTATCTCAAATACATTAAATCGATTTAATGTATTTGCGATATTTAATTCGATTTAATGTATTTGAGATATGTAATTCGATTTAATGTATTTTGATTCAAAGTTCATAATACATGAATACTGGGTGTTATTTTAAGTATCATTTGTTAATTTTGACTTTTAGGGTCCAGGTTTGACTTTTTGTTAGTGATTTATATTTTAAAGGTTGATTTTGACTACATATTTTGTAACTTTTTGTTCCAAGTATTGAGACTGTATATGTGTATGCTATGTAAATGATGTTGTCATTTTAAGTTATTTTGTTAGATTTGAAGTATCGGTTAATAGATATCTGATTATTGGGCAATACATCAAGCCTTTTGTGCTGATAAGCACTCGTATTCCAAAGGAGACTAAGAAAAAGAAATATTACATATTATTTTAATATACAAAATGAAACTATCAATATGGTCTTTGCATTTTCAAAACACTAGAAATTTATTAGCTGTTGCATTTTCATGTTATAAACTTTAACTTTAATTTGAATACAAACTTGATTCGTAAAAGATATATACTTTTGGAGACAATGTTTGATGAGTAAGAGAGTGTGTGAGTCTTTATACAAGCGAGAATGATAATATGATGTTACGGGAAAGCTACGGAAACCCAAACAAATGAATTCTCTAAGCGGGTAGGGAATTGCGGAGCGAGTTGGGTTAACAATTTTTATCGTCGCCGCTATGCGCGGTATCCAACTAGTATTATATAAAGCATTTAAGTTGTGGGGTCCATTAAAAATTAAGATAAGGAGGTGCAATCTTGACCATGCATCTCATTTTAAAAGAATACATCATAGAGTGACATGTGTCACATCTTAATTAAAAAATCACCTTTATTTTTAAATTAAAATATTTTTTTATCTATTAATTTTTCTTATGATATATTTTCATCATATTTTTTAAAATTTTTTTCTCTTTAATTCAACATCCATTTTGATATATTTTTATAAATTTTTAGTTTTTTACATTTTTAGTGGGTTTATTTTATTTTGATTTAGTTTTTTTATAACTTTAACTTTAATTTGAATACAAACTTGTTTTGTAAAAATTATATACATTTGAAGAGAGTGTTTAATTGGTAAAGAGACTGTGTGAGAGTCTTTTACATGCGAGAATAGTGATGTTAATATGATGTTGCGGGAAAGCTACGGGAAACCCAAACAAACACATACAACCGACACGTATACATTCAAAGTGGTGTGAAACGAATTCACTTAGCGGGTAGAAAATTGCGTGGAGAGTTAGGTCAAAAAAAATTATTACCGCTGCTATGCGCGAGTATCCAACTAGTTCCCTCAAATGCACACTTCAAAAAAATTATTACCGCTGCTATGTGGGACTACAACTTAAACTCAAAATTAACTTTGTTGTATCATGTAACATATAAATGCCTAATGTCCCAAACCCTATATAATTTTAGCAGGGGTAGAATGAAAGAGAGAGGAACCTTAATTCTTTAAGAGATCGCCACTTATGTAGACAACTTTACGTATGTAAACGTTGTTGCTGATACCTATTTATTTCTTTCTCCATCACCATCAAATGACATCAACTGTTATACAACAAAAAAGAAAACAAATTCAGACACATTTTATATGATTTGTAAATGCATGTATGATTACTATACTACACATTAGAGAATCTAAACGACGGCGTTTTTTGGCCATGGGCACTATTCATTTTAAGCACTGTAGCACTGCTACAGTGCTGGGCAAAAAAAAAAGGCCCAAAAAATTTGGCCCAAAAAATTGGGCCGGCCCAATTAGTTTTTTTTTTTTTTAATTTGTCGGCACAAAATAAGGAGGAAAAAAATGTTACAAAAGTAACGACGCATTCTGATAAAAAAATACCTGCGGTAACATTTCCGAATTGACTTAAACAGGCCCAAAAATTTGGGCCGGCCCAATTAGTTTTTTTTTTTATTTTTAATTTGACGGCACAAAATATGGAGGAAAAATATGCTACAAAAGTATCGACGCATTCAGATAAAAAAATATCCGCGATAACATTTCTGAATTGACTATACTGAAAAAATAAACCCGCACTATTAAATATGAAGGCCAAAAAAAGCTCAAAAAATTGGGCCGGCCCAATTATAAAAAATACCCGCGGTAACATTTCCGAATTGACTTAAACAGGCCCAAAAATTTGGGCCGGCCCAATTATAAAAAATACCCGCGGTAACATTTCTGAATTGACTATACTGAAAAAGTAAAGCCGCACTATTAAACATGAGACCGACAAAATAAACTCGCACAAAATTAAAGGAAAAAAAAGAAATAGTGACACGCAACAACGCGCGAAAAATTAGCGCCCCGCAGTAACGTGCAGGAAAAAATAAACTTACACTATTAAACATAAAAAAACGCGCGAAAAAACAAATAAAAATAAATAAATAACACATTTCACAAGTAAAACTACGTCGTTTTGGCTCTGCTAGTACAGTGATTAAAAATGACAGTGCCTTACATTATGTAGCGCTACAAATGGTGTGGAGGCTGGGTGTGCTGTGTTGGGGAATTTTTGTGTGTGTTTTAGGCGCGGGTGTGGGGTTTGTGTCTGTTTTCGTGCGGCAACGATTAAAAAAAAAAAATAAATTTTAAATATAAAAAAAAAAAAAATAAAAATATAAAAAAAAAATAATAAAAAAAAAAAAAAAAAAAAAAAAAAAAATAAAAATAACTTTTGATTTAGCCCATCTTCGTGTTTAGGTCACATATGAAAAAAAAATTAAAAAAAAAAAAATTTACATGAAGTACTCTCAGCTTTACTAGGTTGTAGAAACCAAAAAGGCGAAACACAAAATACTCGATATATGAGAAGAGAATGGATTACCACTGGGGCGTTGAAGTAGTATTAACCGTTTAGTTATAAAGTTGGTGTGTTGTTAGTGAGAGTAAGACAGTGTTCCGATTTGTCTACGTTGGTTTAGAATTTAGAATTAGATAGAAATAGAGAAATAGATTTCTGGGGGGGGTGGGCCGCACTGGGAGGCCACTGGGGGGGGCATTTCTCTTTCTTGCTTTGACCCACTTCCGGGCACCCATCACTTTGTCCTTTCTTGACCATCTGGGGGATTCCTGCTCCTGGAATTATTTCTTTCTAAGTCTTTAGGGCACAAATTTAATATTTTTCGGGCTCCCTCCCATTTCTCATAATTCCTCATATAGAGATTTATAATAAATCCTAGTTTTACTTTTTATTCGGTTTAATTTTTTTATAAAGACCACACCAGTTTAGAGTTTTAGAGTTTTATTTAGGAGAGATATATGAATCAAAAGTTACCGAATTTTTGTCAAAATAGAAACTTAACTGATCAATGCTATATTAAAGCTTTGTATGACCACTTCTGAGCGTTATATTATTCTTATTCTTTTTTTTCCTTTCCTCTGCCTTCCGTTCTAACATCATGATAGTTATTAATTTTAATGTATGGAACTCGCGCTCTAACTACCGCTAAATCTTTCATTTCATCTAGTGGAGTTGGATAAAAGGAAATAGATGTATGGTGTGAAATGAATGGTTGGTGTGGTTTATTTTGTGGTGATTCTTGCCCTCCTCTTGGTTAAAAAGGTTGGGCTGTGCTGTGGGTATTATGCGGTGCTAGAGAAGGGCAAGAAAAACTTCTGTGGCGGGATGCTGTGGGATGGGTGCTACAGTAGCGCTACAAAACCCCGGCCCAATGGGCTCGGTTACTGTTCATCGGCCAAAAAAAAAAAACTTTATTATCCCCTCTTCTTTTTTGGCAAAAAATAAGAAAAAAAAAATTTACAAGAAGTACTCTCATCTTTAACTAGGTACGAACAAAAAAGGAAACACAAAATAACCGATATATGAGAATGAACTGATTACCACTTTGTCCTGTTGAAGAAGTATTCCCGTTAGTAAAAGTGTTGTAGAGTTCCTCTTTCTCTTTGGTAGAATAGATTTCTGGGCACTTTGACATCTGGATTATTTCTTTATAGTCTTTAGGCAATTTCGGCTCCCATTTCTCATAATCCTCATATAGATTTAAAATACAGTTAAAGACCACAGTTTAGAGATATATGAATCAAAAGTTACCGAATTTTGTCAAATATAGAAACTTACCTGGATCCAATGCTTTATTAAAGCTGTATGACCACTTCATGAGCTGTTGGCCGTCTTTCTCTCCTGTGATGTATGCCTTGATAGGCAATCCTTGCAAATGTAATTAATGACTGTGGCTCAATTTGTTCCTTTATACCTTCAAACACTAACTCATCAAGTTTTCCTAAATGATAGTGTTGTTTAGCCAAAAAGGATAAATAAAGATACTCATCATCTACTTTTTCGGACGATAGTTTCCCACACAATATGTCAAATAAAACCGCACCCAATGAGAATGCATCAGACTCTTTGGTTAAGAAGCCTATTTTCGAGTATAATGGGTCACAATAGCCAATTGTGCATGTAACATTACCGATGACACAGTCTACATCCTGATTTGCTGGACATAATAAAGAAAGCCCAAAATCACTAATTTTTGCTTTCCAATCATCAATAGTAGAATGTTGCTGCTGTTGATGTCCCTATGTATCACCATTTCTGGAATTGAAACAGTTCCATGAAAGTCGAGGGACGAGGGTAGTGATTTTTCCTCTCAAGTTCTCTTTTTTCCACTCGAAATAAAAACTGATAAACAGAGTGTAATGATGTGTTCGAAGTGATGCTGTAAGTGACACTTTTATCTTAAACTTAAAGTATACTAGTATCATATATTTATGAAAAACATGCTTTAATAGCACTGCAGACTTCCAAGATTGTGTTTCTAGTCCTTGAACTTATGCCTCTTTGTTAATCTAATGATCTTCAAAGTTTCATTAAAATTTTAGCCACTAAAACAACATATAAACACGCAATCAATACAAATCTAAACGAATATGTTCCAAACTGAGATCGATTCTTTAACGGTGTAAAGATGGCATTTCTTAGAAAAATGAATTTTCAGATTTTATCACCATATCTCTCTTTCGCTATTGAAATGTGCACGTTTAAGCTTTGAAGTGAACTAAAATGGTTATTAAATGGTCAAGAAGTGTTTTTTCATGTAAGTTTGTTAAAAACAATTCCTCTTTCAGTGTATTTTAATTCTTAAGATGATATGACACTAATATCACATTTTATAATGAGATGAGCAAATGTGATCATCGTACTTATTTACTTTAGTATAAGTAGTTGTCGGCATTTATAACGAATTTTAACATTTATTTCGTTTGTTAGTTCATGAACAGGTATACAGAAATGAGCCTACACTATTATATTATCAGGCGGTACCATCTACGTATTCGGAAGGGTTTCTAACTACCGTCCTCTCTGTACATGCCAACCTAAGAAGAAAATTTATATGAGCAATGTTGTCTCTTCTCAAGTTTTTTTTCCTAATTCATCCTCCTAACCACAAGATACATGCCACTTGGATTCAACTATCTATCACTCATCATCCCCTTCATCCAACTTGATCTCCAAGTGTCATGATCACATAATTAGGAGGATTTGTAGGTACAAATACTAGGAACATATATCATTTTCCAATTTATATATGACCATGTTACAGAAGACTTGAAAATAAAATTGTTATTTCTGTTGGAAAGAAGTTGAAACATAGGATGTAAAAAGCACAATAAAAATGCAATTTACCTGTCAATAGAAATATCCACGTACCGTGGCAAGGTATCCTCTTCCGCCAATTCGTTATTCCATTCAACTTATTCTTAGGTCATCAACTATGTTAAACATTTTTAAAGGTTTATAATTGTGTTATGACATTTATTTTTATTTTTTTTATAAACCTATTCCTACTATATATAAACCTTTTTCATGTTTTATAAACATTTCACGAAATTCAGATGCATTAAATTATGAAAAAGTTAGAAATCTTATACCTCTTCATGCCACACAAGCTTGAAATGAATGTTCATTATGATTTACAAGTTTTTATGAACCTCTTCATAATATTATGAACCTTTTCATAAACCACCTTAGTCGATGCCCTTAATGTACGAGACAAGCTGGAAGTCGGCAGCTCATTTGAGACCTAACAAGAGGCTTAACTAGTTAGCCATATGTATGTAAACACAGCTCAACTATAATTTATGAAAATGATAAAAACTAATCCTGTTTATGAATATTCATACTTAAAAGCATGTTTACCTTGAATTATATTGAGACTATGAAATCTAGCCAGTTTAAGTTGTTAAGGTAATTCACTGATTTCTAATTAAAAGTAGTTAAAATGATTCAAATAATGGTAACCAAAGGTTGTTTCAAGTCTAAGTGCTATTGGGATTATAACAAAATTAAAGTAGTAAACATTATTCTCTAATTGAATGGCTAGAAAGTCGGATATAAAACTTACTTGACATTTAAGTGCACTTTCAAGTCCTTTCACAACCTCAGTCATCAATGGACGTTGTTCTTGATCTCTATTTAAACACCGATAAGAAATAGTTGTAAACGCCTTCAAAGAATCAGGATTTATCTCATCCTTTATATTACCATATACGATTTCGGCTATGGTATTTTGTTTGTAGCATTCACGGACCAATGCGGTTAAACGCTTATCGTGGTTATATCTGATACACAACCTCCCACACAAAATCTCAAACAACACTACCCCGAAGGAGTAGACATCTGATTCTTTAGTTAGCAAACCCGTCTCTGCATATAGTGGATCACAATACCCCATTGTCCCTACACCATTGGAAACAAGAAAAGTGTATTGCTGGTTTGCGGGACCAAACTTTGATAGACCCAAATCTGCAATCCTTGCATTCCAGTTTTCATCCAATAAAATATTGGAACTTTTGATATCGCGATGCAAGACTCTTTGTTGACTCTTACCAGGATTATGAAGGTACGCAAGCCCTCGGGCCGCCCCAATGCATATCTCAAGGCGTTGTACCCACGTTAGATCTTTGTCATTAAGATAAAAGTCGAGGCTTCTCTTTGATGCATAATCGTATACGAGGATCTTCTCGCCACAATCATCACAGAACCCTAAAAGAGAGACAATGTTGTCATGCCTGTACTGAGAAAGCATAATGATCTCTTTCCAAAACTCTGGATCCCCTTGTCCAAATGCACGATCTAGACGCTTTATAGCAACAACTGACTGCCCCTTCGAATGGACGAGTTCTCCCTTGTAAACTTTTCCAAATCCTCCTTTTCCGATGCAATGAGAATCATCGAACTCGTTGGTTGCTGATTTTATAGCTTGTAGTTCTATTTTGAGATGTTGGAACTGTTATTTGACAGATATTATATTAGTGATTGATCAAAGATTGGAAAGAAAACCTATGACCTCCAAAAACACTAAAGTTGAAGAGCATGGCGATAAATAAAAATGAATTTGAAAACATATATAATAAAAGGCTAGAAGCTCCTAGTCAACTCTAGAATAAGAGTTTGACCAAATATTACAATACAATGGCCCAGATTTAAGAGAATTGAGTTACCTTCTTATGTATGAATGATGATGTACCTTCACCAATTGAGTTATCCTGTAACATCAATTAGACAATTACCATAAATACCCTAATCAGTAAAGTATAACTAATAAATAAATACAGAGTATATACCATGCGTCCATGCATATTATGAAGAGAAAAAAAGGCCTTACATAATTTTCAGGTTTCAATTGAAGTTCCAAAGCTTTCTCAAGTCTTAGGACAATCTCATCTATATTTGGGCGTCGTGATCGTTCTTCATTTAAGCAGTCATACGCCACTTTTACGAGAATGTTGAATGATCGCGGATCCATTTGTTTCCATAGATCTGGATCAATTATATCATATAATGTTTTCTCTCTATAATGAATAATGGCTAGCGAAGCCAAATACATATTTTTGTTGTCGGCGATTACCGCTTTCCTACCACAGATTAGTTCAAACATTACTAACCCAAAGGAATACATATCCGACTTGTGGTTGACACTTTTAGTCTCAATATATGTTGGGTCTCCATACCCATTAGCATACTCAAGTTTATTAGTATGAAATGAATGGTTCCTTTGAGAAGCTTTTATCTTCATGGAACGATCAAAATAATGTAACTTGGGTTCCAAATCATCATTTAATAAAACTGTTGCGCTGTCGATGCTCCGGTGTATTACGCTAAAGTCGCGTGGCTTGTCATAATGAATGTAACTCAATGCATGCGCAATACCGACACATATCTCCAATCGTCGCACCCATGTCAACAACATCGGGTCACTTAGATGGTTGACGAGAAGTCCCCTCAACTCATCCTTGTAAATTATGATTTTCTCATCATTCTCATCACAAAACCCAACAAGAGAAACCAGATTTTTATGCTTGAGAGTAGAAAGCATGGAAATCTCCATCCAAAACTGTTTTTCTCCATCCTTCCTGTCTATGTTTAACCTCCGAGCAAAGATATTAATTAACTCACCGGACCACAAGAGCCGTCCCCTGTATCTCTTTGCAAACCCACTTTCTCCGAACACATTTTCTTGAGCAAAGTTGTTGGTGGCGGATAGGATATTTTCAAGGGGGACTTTGAGATGAGCAAATTCTTTAGACATCTGTTAATCAAGTAAAAACGTGAGTTAGAAAAAGGGAACCATGTCTAAGACATTTTAGGTCTAATCTGCTGAATTCAATCTTCCTTTGTCCCAGAAAATCTGCCAAAGTATGTCTTTGTTTTTTTTTTCTTTTAAATAATTTTTTTGATGTACTTATTTTATCTCACATCACGTTTTCAAAAGTATAAAAAAAAATCACATTAGAATTAAAAATCCGATGTTCTAAATAATTTATAGGGTTAAGTCTACATAATAGAAACGAACTTCCCATACACTATCTAGAAATATAAGTAACACTAACTAAAAGGGGATTACTTTTGTAATTATTTGTTACACAAACAATCCCTAGAGTTAACTGAAGGACTGTTTATGTAACGGCATGTGATGACAAAACATTTTTTGCATCTCCATAGGGACTGCTTGTGTAATTGTTTGTAAACCATGGGACCATTTCTGCCATCTTTAACAAAAAAGACATTTTTTGCCATTTTTAGAAGTAATTACTTTTTACTTTTTGTTACACAAACAGGAATTTAACCAAGACACTATCTATGTAACGGAGTAATGACACGGACGTTTTGTGCAATTTTTCCCTTTCAACCGCGGGGGTATTGTAACACCCGAAACCCGGGAGGGGGACCCTAGATGAAAGTGTAAGTCTTTAGGGTTTGACATGGATATACGTAGTTTTGTGTTAAATGATGTATGTAGGATAAGGTCTACCGATACGACGTATTGAGTGGCATCAATACGGCGTATTGAATGTGCTAAAGGACTTAAGCATTTGTCTGTCAGAACCAATACGGCGTATTGGATAAGGGTGAATACGGCGTATTGATATAAGAGTGGATATCGCATATCCAGGTTAATGAATACGGAGTATTGGTAGTCTAGCATGGATACGGCGTATCCATGGATATGGATACGGCATGTCGGTTAAGTCGGCCAAAGGAAATGACTAAACTACCCTTTTTGCTGAGTCACCACCTCACTTAGTATATCCCAGCTTCTGGACATTTCCCATACATTTCCTAGAAATAATTCTCTATGTTTTCTAGTTCGAGTTTAGAGAGAGAGAACGAAAGAAGATGTCTTTGAGATGGAATGTGATGAGATTATGGTGATATTCAAGTAGACTGTCGCTAGCAATGATTAATAGCAGGTAAGTAAGTTAATTGGTAGGTAATCGGTGAATTAAGAATTAGGGTTCATGAACCCTAATTTGGGATAAATGGGTAAATGATGTTCTAAAGTAAACTAATGAAGTTATAGTAATCATGGGTTAAGTTATATTCAATAAATTAATAATTTAGTGGGTTTTCATCATATGATCAAGATATGATCATATGATGATTAGAGATGTTGAAATGTAAGCTAATGATTGTATAAACCATTGTTATAGGGTGTTAATTATGTATATAAGTATGTGATGTGCTCTTAAATTATTATATCGAAATGTTGAATAAATTAGGCAGTATCTTACCAATCAGTCTAAAATTAAAAATGGGCAAATTGACATGTGTGTGAATAGCTTGGATACAGTGTGAAACGTAATGGTATGTGAAACGTAATGGTATCCTTTGGGATAGCCTATGTTAATGATGTATGTGATGGTATCCTTTGGGATGACCGAGTTTGTTAAAGTGTAAAGTGTTAAAGGAGCATGTTAAAGATACTCATAATGGTATCCTCCAGGATGGCCAAACTTGTTAAAGTGTAAAGTGAATGTTAATGGTACCGCAAGGGTACGCTTAAAGTCCCTTCAAAAGAATGTGATAATGATCTGGATCCTAAAAAGGGGTAAAAATGTAACGTGTGAAAAACTGAAACAATAATGGTCGATAAATGTAAAGTTTGAAAAAGGTTGAAAGTCAAAGTGTAAAGTGTGTAATAGTAGTTATAGTGTTATGTTGGAAGTGTATAAGTAGGATCATTCATAATCTCCTTATTTAAATGAATCGGGACGCCGTTTCATTTAAATAAAGAAGTTGTAAATCGCCGAACCATAAGTTTATAGTTCATTAATAAATTAGGACGCTTCTTTATGTAAATAATGAATTGTAGACGAGTGGGCTTATGTATTCCCGGCATGACATGAGTAGGGTTACGGGAGTAGAAAATGAGACTTTAAATCTGATTAATTTATTAAATTTCTACAAACTAATACCACAAAAGTATTTTTACTACGTTAACTGTTTAAAGCTTAATTAGGAGGGCTTGCTTTTGAGAAAAAAAGTCGGAAGAAATAAACATGTGAACAAACTCCGAAAATAAGTTTTGATAAAAAAACAAACTTATTTACCTTATACTAAATGCATCTAAGTAGAAAAGAGGGATGAAAGAACTAAGCAAAGTATGGTCTCTTTCGTTTTTGGAAGACATGATATCAAATGGCTATTAGATCCATCATCAAAATATATGGGGTCTAGCAAAAGTACAAACTGATGGAGGTGATACTCAAACAAGTATAGAGTTGTACTTATTATGATAGATGGAAGAGAAAAACCGTCTTACCGCATTATAATGTTCGAGTTGAAATTCCAACGCTTTCTCAAGTCTCGTGACAATCTCACGAATATTTGGGCGTTCCGATCGTTCTTCATTCAAGCAGTCATATGCTATTTCCGCAAAAATGTTAAATGATTGAGAGTCCATTTGATTCCATAAATCCCAATCAATTATTTCATCGAGTTTTTTCTCCCTATAATGCGCAACGGCTACCGAAGCCAAATACTTATTATCTTGGTCGGTGTCCATTACTGCTTCCCTACCACAAAGCAGTTCAAACATTACTAACCCAAAGGAATACATATCCGACTTGTGGTTGACACTTTTAGTCTCAATATATGTTGGGTCTCCATACCCATTCATATACTCAAGTTTATTAGTATGAAATGAATGGTGTCTTTGAGATGTTCCAATCTTCATGGAACATTCAAAATCACGTAACTTGGGTACCCAATCATCATTTATTAAAATAGAGTAACTACTTATGAACCGGTGTATTATGCTAAAGTAGCGTGTCTCGTCATAATGAATGTACTCAACGCATACGCAATACCGACACATATCTCCAATCTTCGCACCCATGTCAATGACATCGGGTTACTTAGATGGTAGTTGAGACTTCCCCTGATCTCACGCCTGATAATGATGATTTTCTCACCATTTTCATCACAAAAGCCAACTAATGAAACCAGATTTTTATGCTTGAGAGTAGAAAGCATGGAAATCTCCATCCAAAATAGCTGTTCTCCATCATTCCTTTCTTTATTAAACCTCCGAGCATCAATTTCAATCAACTCACCGGACCACAAGAGTTGTCCGTTGTATTTCTTATAAAAATGACCTCTGCCGATGATATTCTCATCAGCAAAGTTGTTGGTGGCTGATAGTACATCTTCAAGGGGGATTTTGAAGTGAAGAAGGTGATCGTGATTGGGTGAAGACATCATGATGATTGAATCTGTTTATCAAGTGAAAAGAAAAGGTTGTTTGTTTTGGTTACAAATTAAAGGAGGCGAATGAATGAGTGGTGGTGGTCAACGAGTGTGAGTAGTTGTGTTTTGTGGATGGATAGATCTGGTTTTTGCAATATACAGTATAACAATAATCAATTTTTGTTAACAACTAGCAAGTACAACTAGTGATAGAATATTTACAACTAGCAATTAGTTGGATGGTAGTTCTTTTTCCTTGTATATTTCACGAGATAAAGACAAGCCAACAAACCCATAAGGCATAAAATAACAATAATAGACTATTGAAATAACAATAATAGACTATGAGTCAAGTTATTTTAGAAACCATTTTTCTCTCACAAACTGAAGGACAACCCTCAGCCGTTGATCAGACACGATAAGATCATATGATAAAAAACACGGAGGGACCATTCTTGCACAATTTTGAAACATCAAATAGGGACTAAAAACGTAAATATTAAAAAATAACCACTTACCTTTCGATAACTCCTTATAACTCAAAATACTTTCTCTCTCATCAATCAAAAAACCTAAAATTTCTCTCTGAAGCCCTAGAAATTAAAATCAACAAATAACCGCCATTAAAAAGCTTAATAATAATAAAAAAAACACAGAAATGAAGTAAGCGAAGAACACAAAGTCTGATCTAGGAGATGCATCAACGCCGGAAAAACAACCGGAAGAAAATATAGAAGAAGGTACGGTTTTCATAATGCTTTATTTTTAATTTATTTAACTTTCTAGTGTAATTTTATGCTTATTTCTAAATTTTAAATGCGTTTTATATAGTTTTTTCTGTTTTATGCTTATTTCTTTGATATTAGGATGATTTTGGGCCTATTTCTTTTATAATTGTGTATAAGATGATATTTTGTTAATTTTAGTGATTATTGATGAATTGTTGAGATGTTTGGATGATTTTATGCTTATTTATGTAACTTATTTGTTATTTGGCATTATTGATGGATTATTGATTTAAATGAGAGATTAGAGTTTGCATTTGTTATGTATTTGCATAATTTAGTGATTGATATGAAGTTTATCACTAGTGATAAAGTATTTAAAAAGCAATGTTAGATAATAGTATTGATACGTAGTTTATCAACAGTGATTTCGCGCGTTTCGACTAGCGTTGGCGAGTTTCGGCCAGGTTTCTTGCGTTTCGGCCAGCGTTCACGCATTTTCACAAAACAATATAGAGGATACAATGATATATGTAATTTAAATCATAGATTAGTATATCTGTAGTTATGTTCGGTAGTTTTTGTTTTACATAAAACATAAGATTTTTGCTTTTCGAAAATTGTAGAAGGTGATATTTATAAGGATCTTGGCGTAATACAAGCTATCTCTGGTTAGTCTCTCAAAAAAAATCTTTTAAACGTTACAATTTCATACATCATGTTATTATCTAAAAAACACTTGTATTGCAGTCATAGAAACAAATTCTTTTGTAAATCCATCTCCGGAGATTGGTAAAAGTAAAGGTACATTCTAACATATAAGTGTCTGTAATTTAGAATGTCAACTGTGGTGGTAAAATCTGAATGTATGCAAAATACATGTTTAAATGTTTAGACTTTGCGTTATATTAAATATGATAAACATATATATATATATATATATGCAGCATAGTAGTTTCGCTTCCTTGCAATATCACATTTGATGTCATATATGTTTTGCTTGCTTGCAATATCACAATTGATATCACATTTGATAATCTGTAAGTAGCACACTTGATCTGTCTATGTATGATATCATATTTGACATGACAAAAGAGATAGAAACTTATAAACTCTATGACGCATACTTATTCAGTTTTTGCATCACAAATGATATTTAGATAACAAATGAAGTACGCAAAGACTAACATGTAGTTTATTTGTGTAGATTTGAACATACCATTGACTTCTTGGAAGAAAAAAAAAAGGATAAAATCAGTTGCGAAAAAATCTAAGGAAAACAAAGATATGCAAACAGAAACAGAAATCATATTGCCAACAAAAAAACAACACAAACATCTGAAAATACACCAACACGAAGAACAAAAGGCTCTGCAGCAAGACGATTAAGTTTAGAAAACCCAAAACCAACAGAGACTCCTCCGACAAAACCTTCATCAAGTGTTAACCCAACACAAACAGCAACAATTCAAGGACCAACAAATGAAACAAATCAGCAACCACCATCAACAAATGTTGATACAACACCACAAACAGAAAAAACAAATCTACAAAACACAAACAACATATCACCAGTGATATCAAATGAATTTACTGACACATCAGCAACATCGATTCAAAAAAACAACAAATGAAACACCTAAGCAATCACCTGAGATACAAGAAAAAGCAGCAGACGATGATGGAAAAAAGAGAAAAATAACAGAAATTGAATCTCCATGGACAACAACAAGAGGATCTGCGAAAAAACAACTCTTAGAGAAGAAGGGAAAAGAGCTTCTTAAGAAAAGAAAGAGGGTTGAAAAACCTAAAAATAAAGTAGAGGAAAGGAAGAATTTGGATAAAAAAAGGAAAGAAGAAGGTAGAAGATTATGAGATTGAAGAGCCACAAGATAAAAGTGTTAAAAAGGAAAAAATTAAAAGGCAATTCAAATCATTAAGGGCAAAAACTACAGTTAAACCACTATACGAAGCGACAAAAACTTTAACGCCTGAAAGGAAAACAAAGATAAGAGAGATGGGATTTGGAACTTTGTTGGATTTCCTATTTGAGAAGATACCTGGGACGTTACCATACTTTGTTGTAAAAAATTTAGATACAAAAAAAAAATGAAAGTGACGTTCCCAAATGGGTCTGAACTCAAAATCACACCAAAAATGATCTGGGAAGTGCTAGGAATCCCTATGGGAAAAAACAAACCCGGGTCTGATTCTCCAAGGGAGTACGATGACGAATTCCTAAAGGCTTTCAAGGAACAGTTTCATGGCAAGAAGTACATAACAATATCTGATATATCCAAACAGATCAAAAGAACAACAAACACAGACCTCATGTTCCAAATGAATTACCTGATGCTATTCTCAAACTGCATGATCCACTGCGATAATAGCTCAAGGCTGATATACTATGTGATAAAGAACATCAAGTCTACAGATATCATCAATGATTTTGACCGGTGCAAGTTCATATGGGATCATATACAAACAAGCAAGAATAGTTGGGACATCAGGACACAAGAAAACTGGTACTATGGGCCAAACACAATTTTAATGGTAAAGTTAAACTTCCCTTTTTTGATATCAAATTAAAAAAAAACTGAAACATATTTTAATTCATTGTTTTCTTGATTTAATAACAGCTCATTTACTTGCATTATACGAAAATTGATGGTATAGTGATGATGCAATGTAAATGGCCTGCATTAAGGAATTGGACCAGCCAGGATGCTGTGGATAGAGAGAATTTTGAGATGTCTAAAGGTCGTATTGGATTGGTGGAAGTTATTGAAGATGATGATAACGAAGATGAGAATGAAAAAGACACTGAGAAACGGAAACTGAGAGAGGTCAGTCAGTTGTAAAAAATATCTTTATTAACTCAAAAATACTTGATATATCACCAGTGATATATCATACAAAGTACTATTTCCTATGTTTATAGAGATAGTACTATGTATGATATATCACCAGTGATAAATGCTTATATCACTAATTATATGCTTATAGAGATGGTACCATGCTTATATTTTTTTTGTATAATATATGATAATAGAAGAAAGTAATTTGTAAAAATTAAGTTTTAATTTATAGGGAGAATTGAATTTATACCCAATAAAACTTGAATATTTGAATATATACCCAAAATACAAGTTTTCAATACATGATGTACAATGCAAGTTAAGCATGTTTTGGTTATATATGCAAATATGCAATTTTTAATGGGGATATATGCAATTGCCCCTAAAAACAGTAATATATATGATATATCACCAGAGATAAATTCTTATATTGTTTTTTTATATATTTAAAAAACAGTTAGTCTATGAGACAATAGAAGAAAAGTTTCAAAATGTATTGAAAGAGAAAACGGAGCTTGAGCATTTGTTGAAAGAGTATACGGAGATGGATGAACTATTCAGTGGAGATGAAAGGTTAACATTATATGTTAAAAAGTTCAAAGAAGAGTTCACAAAAGATTTCCGTAAAGATAAAGAAAGAGCATGAACTAGTGGTGTTGGTAATGGTGATGGTAATGAGGATGGTGCTGATAATAATGAGGTGGATGTTGAAGAAGAGAATGAACCTACTGAAATGGGAATAGATGATGACAAAGCTAGCGAAATGAGAGAAGCTGCTGAGAAAGAAGCTGCTGAAAAGGAAGCTGCTGCAAAGGAAAAAAGAAGAAGCTGAAAAGATAGCAGCAGCAAAGAAGAAGGAACAAGCTGAAAAGCTAGCAGCAACAAAGAAGGAGAAAGCCAAAAAGCTAGAAGCAGCAAAGAAAGAACAAGCTGAGAAGCTAGCAACAACAAAGAAGAAGGAAGAAGCTGAAAAGAAAGCAGCAACTGAAAAGCAAAAAAGCTGAAAAGGAAGTTGCTTCAAAGAAGAAAGAAACAGCTGAAAAGAAAGCAGCTGATGAAAAAGAAAAAGCTAAAAAGGAAGCTGCTGCTAAAAAAGAAAAAGCTAAAAAGAAAGCTGGTGTAGAGGAGAAGGAAGAAACTGAAAAGAAAAAAATCATTAAAGGAAGCAGCTAAAAAGAAAGATGTTGGCACTGCCCAGACAGGTAAAAAACAAGATACAACATTTTTATTATTATGTAATGATGTATTATCTAAATTGAAAAAATTATAGGAACAGAAGAATCAAAGGCTACAACAGTTTCTAATACTTTTGAAAGCCCAAAAGTTCAAGAAAATATTTTTAGAAAAGGTCAAGAAAGTACAGACAAAAATAGCAAAGATGAACCAAAAAACAAAGGAAAAAATATAACAAAACCATCAATTTATTTGAAATCACCATTCATGAATAAGATGGTAAAAACACAAGAAAAATTAGATAAAGATAAAATTATTTGTGCTAGAAGCATATTCTGCATGCAAGGAGATATCAGGTAAAAAGCTTACTATTTATTGATTTTTTTAATTACAATAATATAAAAGCCTTTTCGTGCATTATTGGCCTCCTTTATATATATTTGATGTAATCAGCTTCTGTCTAAATGAAACCTGGGTGATTTTTTTTTTGAACGGCAACTTTTTATTAAAAACTAGCAAGGCGCTAGAAACATTACATCGAAATTAAATAAGGGTTCTTATACCAAAACTCCTTAGAGATAAAACTGGAACAACGATTAGTGCACCAATTAAAAGAACAAGAGACTATGTCGTCGAAGATCCTTGAACGCCTTGGAGGAACATCATCAAATAGGAGCCTATTCCGAAAGGACCAAATAGACCACCACGCTGTAAGAAAAACACCCTCCAATAAAGATTTAAGCTTAGACGAAAGCCGAGTTGAAAGAAACCAAGCATCCCAATCTGAAAAAGAAACCATTGCTGTCCATGGGAGATTCCACCATCGACAAATCAAAGACGAAAGATCTTTTGCCATCGTGCAACCAAAAAATAAATGGTGAACATCTTCTTGAGCCGAATCACAAATCGGGCAAGCAATGGAATTCGTCAAGATACCCCTTTTACTCAGATTAAGGCGAGTAGGAAGCCGATCTAGGCGAGCCCGCCAAGCAAACACATTAACTTTAATTGGAACATATCTGACCCACCGCGTTTCTACACTCAAAGCAGGGAGATAAATATCATCAAGAACTAACCGAATATCTTTGACACGAAACGTACCTTCACCATTAAGATCACACGACCATCTGTCGGACGACGAGGATAAAGTAACCGAATCAATAACGTGAAGGATATCCATCCACTGCTGTCTCTCTACCCCATCCCGAATCGGCCTACGAAAAGAAGCACACAAAGAACTAGCTTCCATCTTATCAGCTACCGAGATTTCCTTGACAGTTTCTAAAGCAAAGATGCGAGGAAAACGGTCGCACAAAGCCATATCCGAAATCCAAGAATCCAACCAAAACTTGGACTGATAACCATTACCCACGTGAATTTTACAATGAGAAAAAAAGTTAAAACCTTTATCGTCTAGAACTCGGACTTCCCGAAGGATGGAACTCTAGCAGAACGAAAAACTAGATCCATGTCTGTCAATCGAGGTACCATCCATGCAGGGAAGTTGTATTTGATGATGGCAAAGGAACAATTGCCAACAGAAAAGAAATACAATCACTTGCAACTGGCATTAAGATCCAAAAACAGATAATCGACACTTTTGTTACAGTGTTAAATTACGAGGAAAGGATCAGATTTGGTGGAAAGGATAAGAGGAGGCATTACTTTACTACCAATGATGTGGTAAGTTTGTTTCAGTTTTGAAATATAATAGAAAAAATATATCAAAGTTTAGTGTTTTAAATAATAAAAAATTTAATCCTTTTTTATTTCATTTAACATATTCTCATAAAACAGACAGCGCATTTGTTGAACAAAGAAAAGGATGAAGCAAAGGAGTATGTGTCTTTTAAAAATATGATCAACAATCAAATGAATACTTCATAATCAAAAAAGAAGATGAAAGACGTAAACTATGCATTCTTCTCGATAGTTGCTGAGGGTCAATATTATGTCATAGTTTTCAACCTTTTGAAAGCTAATGCAGAAATATTGGACAATGAAAAAGATTGCGATTACAATAAGTACGAAGAGGTCTTTGATTCAGTGGTAAGCAATTTCTGAATACATATTGAATATATAGAGTAATATCCCAAGAGATAATATATAGTATTAATGTTTTTTGCTGAAAGCTTTATTCCTCAAATACTTGACAAAACATCAGCATCCATGTGTCGACAAACTCAGAAAACAAAAACCTGCCAAAGTCTTGAAATTTAAGTGGAGAACTGAGAAAAACAAAATTGACAGCGGCTTATACACAATGATGCACATGGAATTGTATCAAGGAGAGTCAGCAACAAAATGGAAGACTGACATTGTTGAGGAAAACAACAGAGACTACCTTAAACAAATGACAAACATGAGGATGAGATACACAACAAAAATTCTGATGCATGAAATGAATACAAAAAGAGGTTTGATGTCAGAATATGCAAACAAATTTGGCGAAGACAACAAGAAAGAAGAAAAGGTTAAGAAGATGGTTGAAGATGCAATCAAACAAAGGATTGAAGAATCTGAATGAAGATGATTGAAGAAGAACATTAGATATTTTCTATTGATGAATCATATAATGATGTTACTTAAAAAAATTCAACTTTAGTTTTGCTAGTTAACTTAGGAATGGATATAATGACTAACTATGGTTTATCCCTAGTGATAAACACTTGGTATTTTCACTTTTTGATGCTAAGATTATGAAAAATTCTATTGATGGTGCAATTGATGAGCAAATTAATTAAAGGAGTGAAATCAACTTATCCTTTCCTAAAAATTAATGGTGTAAACTTATCCTATTCTATAGTAATGAAATCAAACAATCTTTTCCTACAGTAATAATAAAGTTGAATTGATTGATGTCAGAAATATTGATAATTAAAAATGATTTAACCATAGTGATAAATGAAATGATTCATCTCTAGTGATATTCAAGAGAAGCTTACAATCTTAATAAAAGATATACCTTAAAAAATAGATAAAACAACAAAACTTATGTCAAAAAATAGATGAATTAAATGCTATATCACAAGTAATATAGCACCATAACTGAAAAATTAAAACCTGAATAAACATTATACCTTAAAAATAATGTGATATCACAAGTGATATATCACCATAACTATATAACATCAGTTATGCCTAAATACAAAAAACACTCTAACTTTTGACATAGTTGTGATATAACAAGTGATACAACATATGATATCACTTGTGATATCACATGTAAACTGAATGTTACTGAAATGAAAACTTACAAAACATAAAATAACAAAAAATAAAAATCTAAAAAAAGAGGAGGGACCTTAACTATAAATAACCGTCACGGTTTTCAATAACACCAACCATTATAGAAATTAAATAGACATTTCAAAAACACACACTCTCAAAAATTCAATCGATAAAAAAAACACACACACAATCAGAAACACTGGAGTTAAATCTCTCTAAAGTCCAATTCAAAACGAAAATGGAAGCATCAACATCTAAACCAGGGAGTGAATCTACAGAAAAAGTTAAAAAAGAATATACTGAAAGTGATATTAAAAGTAAGTCAATCATAAACAACTTATTTTATTCTTATATAACTATCAATGATGATTTTGTTATGATTTCTCTATTTTAAGTTGATTCAGATGTTATTTATTAATTTTTTTATATTATTATTCATCTTATTTGTTTATATATAAATTATTTGTTGATAAATTATTAAATGAAAATTATTAGTTTATTACTGTGATTATATGACAGATTAGAACATAAGTTTATTAAAAAAACATAATTTGATTTGTGTTATTAATGGTGATAGAATATACATGTTAATATGGTTTAGCGGATGAATAGTAATGGAAAAAAAACAATTTAGCGGGCAACTTTTTTTTATAAAACTGAAGAGATTAATATAAGTTTTGATATTTGATATAACCTATGATATCTCTTGTGATATATGACTTTTTATATCACTTCTAATAACACTTTTGGTGTCACAGTGATATATAAAGTCATTTGTAACATCATTTGTTATATATCACAAGTGATATCATTTATGATAAAACTTGTACACTCACTTTTGACACCACATGATGTATAAATGTGATATAATATGTTATGTGAAATAACTTTTGACAAATTGTAATGCAGATAAGCCTAAAGCAAAAAGACATAAATAATTGCCAGGATATGATTGTAAGAAACAATTTAATCAAAAGATGATAGTAAATGAAGAATGGTTGGATGGAAACGACGAATATATAGAAAGAAAAGTGCTAAAGGAAATGAAACTAAAAAGAAAACGTGAAGAAAAAAAATCACCTGGTAGATGGACAAGAGGTGATGAAGTAAAAGACTTGGCCAAGAAACATAAAAAGATAAAAAATAGCAGCAAGATACAGAAAGTTCAAAAAAAATTGAGGATAAATGAAAAGAAAGAGTAATTAACGTTGAAGAAAATGCTGAATGAAAAAGGAAAACAAAGGGTAAAGGAAAAGAAAAAGTGGTTGATGTTGAAGAAGATGCTGAACGAAAAAGGAAACTTAAGGTTAAAGGAAAAGAAAAATTGGTTGATTCTGAAAAATGAAGTGAAAAGAATAAAAGGATTAATAGACAAAAACATAAAAATGTATTAAAGGGTAGAGCAACGGTTAGACAACTGTTTGAAGCAATGCGTGGATTAAGTCCAGAAAGGAAGAAGGTAATAACGGAAATGGGATTCGGAGACTTAATTGAATTTCCAATATTTGAAATACCAACCAAATTGGCGTTCTATGTCGTTGACATTTTGAATACAACAAACATGACGTTAGAATGTCCAATGGGAGATAGAAATAACTCCAAAAACAGTAAAACAGGTTCTTGGACTGCCAATGTGGAGAAGGAGATTGGAAAGAGAAGGCCAGAGAGAGTACAACGATCCATTCTTGCTACAGTGGAAAGACCAATTCAGAAATGTCAACAAGCTCACAATAAAAGCATTATCAGATGTAATCATTCAAACAAAAAACTCTGATTATATGTTTAGGACGAACATTTTGACATTAATTGCAAACACGTTGGGAAGTTGTGAAAACAGCTCGACTGTGAATTTCACAGTATTAAAGAATGTTTTTGAAGGAGATGATGTCAGTGATATTGACTGGTGTTCATACATCATTGAATGTGCAAGTGTATCTAAGCTTGATTGGGCAACAAAATCGAAAAAAGGACGTTGTGTATTATGGGCCAGTAATGTTCTTGATGGTAAGTTATGGATATGAATTATTTTTACTTTTATGCTTAAAATAACAGTTTTAATCTGATGAGTATTCTATTAATATAATTAATGTTTGATGAAACAGCTCACATATCTG
Source organism: Tanacetum coccineum (assembly GCA_026074375.1). Classification (NCBI taxonomy): domain Eukaryota; kingdom Viridiplantae; phylum Streptophyta; class Magnoliopsida; order Asterales; family Asteraceae; genus Tanacetum; species Tanacetum coccineum. The sequence goes on along the minus strand of BQNB010023984.1, from coordinate 11,922 downwards.
CATTACACAAAATTTGATATGTTGAAAGTGAAAAGAAGACTTTCGGCATTCAAAAGCTGGAACACAAGTCTTTTAAAGAAGAGAGAGATAGCTGAACTTCAAAATGACTATATGGGAATTGAAGAAATACAAGATTATGTAGGAGAAGGAGAAGAACCAAATCAAAAGGAGGTGAGCTAAAAAAAATTTATTCAAAATATCAAAGGTGATAGTCTCTCTTTTTTTTAAATAAAATTTTGTTACAGGAACTCTATGAAATGCTAGAAGAAAACATAAACAACATTTTGATCGAGAAATCAGAAATAGAAGAAAAGATAAACGAGAGTTTGATAAAATTTCAAGACGATGAAAAGCTACTTCAACTAAAGCAGCGGATGAAGGATATTTTTAAAGAACCTGATATGCCAGAGTACCTATCTTCTTCATCAAGCGAATCTGATGATGACAACGATGATGGCTCACAACTTGCCGATGAGAATGAAGAGAGTTATAAGAAGGAAACACATTCAAATGATCAAGATAATGTTGAAATAATAGCAGAAGTCCAAAAAGACGAAACAAACGAGACCCACCACACTGCTGAATGTAGTGAAAAAAAGATGATCAGGAAACAAAGACTTCCAAAAAAGATGAAGCTAATAACAATAAGGAAGAAGGGATGGAAAATACAAAGGCTAAAAATCAAAAAATAGAAGAAATTTAGAAAGACAGAAGAAACGAGAACCAAAACATTGCTGAATGTAGTGAAAAAAAAGATGAACAAGAAACGGGGACTTCCAAAAAAGATGAAGCTTATAACAATATGGAAGAAGGGACGGCAAATAAAAAGGCAACAAATCAAAAAATAAATGAAGAAATCGATCCATTTGATGACCCAACATTTGCCGAATACTACTTACAAAATGAACATCTATTTGATCCAACACAAACGAGTGCTAAAAAGAAGAAGGATCAAACAGAGAATGTAAATTGGGATAGTTTTTTAGCGAATGAAGAGGAAATTATAAGAAAAGGGCATAAATTCTCCACTGAGCTAAGATAGAAAGCTCAGCAGCAAGAACAAGAACGAAAAAGAAAAGGAAAAAGAGAAAATGATCAAATAGGATCATCTTCTCAGGAAAGTCCTATTTTCGGCATAGATAATTCACTCCAAGGTTCTCAGCCGACATTTGACCTCGGTGCAAGCCCAACATATGAAAAAAATGAAGATTCTAAGCGAAAAGAAAAAGAAAATGAGACTAAAATCCAAATACGTAAACAAGACGGTGGACCCAACTGAAGAACTTACAGAGGATGAGAAGCTTTTGGGAAGAAGCATATTCAGTGCACAAGAAGAGGAAGAGTAAGTATCCATTTGTTTTTACTTATAGCATGTTCTTTGTCACTAAAAAAATCACAAGTGATAATGATAGAGATATAAGTGTGTTTGATATATCACTAGAGATATATCACTAGTGTATAAAAATATCACTAAAGATATTATATCATCTTTTTATCTGTTTAGTTTCTATGCTTATGGTTATCTCTTGTGATAATTTACACAGAGAAGAAGTCTTCAATGACAATGAAGGTCTGATTTTGTTCAGAATGAATATTAAATCACTGGCACCAGGGCTTGAAATTGATACTTCAGTGATCGACGTATACGTTTCTATACTCAATTACGAGGAAAAATTCAAAATGATGAATATGAAACGTCATTTCTTTTACACATCAATGATGGTAGGATATTTTTAATTTAAAAAAAATATTGTATTCTTTTACATCTTAAATTATTTAGCTTTATATAATTTTTTATTAATTATGAATCAGGTGCCGAGAATATTGGAGGACAAAACAAAAGAAATTGACAAGAAAGTAAATGCCCAGTATGACAGGTTTCACGAAATGATGTCAATTCAGATGGAAGACGACATAGAAAAAATGCAAATGCAGGACGTCGAATTGGTATATTAAAAATATTTTATTAATTTGTTCAGTGAAATTCTTGTATTATTTTAAATTTTAAATATTTTCATATTTTTATGAAAACAGGCATTCTTCCCAATCATTGCTCACGGCCATTACTACCTCATTGTTTTCAACCTCAAAACAGGGAAAGCTGTGATAATAGACAACATCGAATCCGATGCAACATACGATGGAAAATATAAAGACAATGTTGAGTTTGTGGTAATAATTTTTTGTTCCTCAAAACTGATATTTTGTTTTTTTGTTAGTGCAATATAATATCACAAGAGATATCACATTAATATATACTAGTCTGTAATAATAATTAGCTATTAATTTCTACAGAGGAGCGTGTTTGGAAGGCACATGTTGATGTATGAAAATACAAATGCAGATAAGATCTTGACAGTAGCTAAAAAACCAACAATCTTAAAAATGAAATGGAAGACAAAAAAAGAAAAAATAGATTGCGGTTTGTATATGATCATGCATATGGAGCTTTATGAAGGATCAACTGCAGTACAATGGAAAACAGGCTTGCTGCCTGAAAATGACAAAAATCATCAGATGCAGATGGATAACTTGAGATTAAGAATTGCAGCAAAAATATTACTACATGAAGTAAACATTTATCATAAAAAGATGTCTGATTATGCAAAAAAGATGACTGAATCAGGTGAAGGAGGAAGCAATCAACAATGATTTATCTTGAATTTCATGTTTATGAAAAACTTAGTACTTTTTATTTAGATTCGTAATTTAGTAAGACATGAAAAGTATGTATGCAACTGCATAGAACTAAGTAGCATGCACTTTGTTGTCGTAAACAACATCGCCTTGTAGTCGATTATGTATTATGTTTGGGATAGTTAAAAGACTTCTATAATAACTCTTATGCAAACAACAACTTTCAATACATCATTTTATCACATTTGGTTCTTGATTAAAATTTTTCATATCAAAAAGAAATACAAAGACTTGAAATTGATTAAAATTTATAAAAATATCACAAGTGATAACACACACACAAAAAGAAGAATTATAATATCACAAGTTAGAACTGCACCAAAAACCCTAAACCCCTAACCACTTGCATAAATACCAAAAATCCTAAGCACCAATAAGATCTATACCAAAACTCCTAAACCCCTATCAACTTAGATATATACCAAAATCCCTAAACCCTTAATCACTTAGATCTATACTAAAAAACCTAAACAACTAACAAATGGGTATGATATCACAAGTGATATACAAATAAATTTAAAATCTATACCAAAAAACCCTAAACCCCTAACCACTTAGATCTATACAAAAAAAACTAAACATCAAACCACATGTATCTATACCAAAAACCCTAAACATCAAACCACATAGATCTATAAAAAAACCTAAACAACTAACCAATGGGTACAGTATCACAAGTGATATTCAAATAACTTTAAAATCCATACCAAAAACCCTAAACCTCTAACCACTTAGTTCTATACCAAAAAATCACCTAACCACTTGAATCTAAACCCTAAACCCCTAACCACTTAGATATATACAAAAAACATAAATAACTAACCAATGGGTATAGTATCACAAGTGATATACAAATAACTTTAAAATCTATACCAAAAACCCTAAACACCTAACCACTTGGATCTATACAAAAAACCCTAAACACCTAACCACTTGGATCAATGCAAACAACCCTAAACACCTAACCACATGGATCTATACCAAAAACCCTAAACCCCTAACCACATGTGTTAGTGCAAATATTACGGTATTTAATCTACACATTCTCGTTTGTTTTGATAATGACAAAATTGTGACTTGTAATACATATCGTTAAATGTAAAAGTTACTCGTCATCATATTTTATCTCAACATACATAAACAAATCTTGACGTCTCGAATCCTCGTAAGTTACAACACCGGTTCGTACATGTTTGTTATGTTGCATTATGATCAAACCTCATTTCACATTTGCATCTACAAGTATTTTATTTAAACAAGTAAACTTTATTTTGACAAGCACTCAACTAGACATTTTACTTTACAAAAGTTTACTTACACTTTAAATAAACAAGTGATTTTTTTTACTTTAGGAAAATAGAATAGAAAATGATTTTTTACATCATGCATTACATCATCTAAATCTGAAAAGATCTCTCCAAGATTACATAAGATCTTTTAAGATTCTGCAAATCAAAATTTGGATTTTGTTACTGTTGGCCAGTGCCTTTGGTTTACAAGCTGGTTCCCTTACTGGTGGGCAGTGCCTTTAGCCGGTGCCATCCATCTTTTTTCTATAAATAGAGGAGACTTTCACTCCGATTTTCATCACTCAAAACACACTTTTTCACCCCTTTTACACACACTTTCTCTCTAGTTTTAGGACATTTAGATAATGATACCACTTAGTAAAAATGAATGAGAAAATTATTCAGCTAAGCTATGAAGAGCTTAGCTGACAAAAAGCAATTGCTAGCGCTTTGAGCTTATTTTGAACCAAACACTTAATAGTAAATAAACAGATTTAAACACACTTGAAAGGTAAATCAATTATATTAATGCTAACTGATTACACACTTTTAAAAAGAAAATACGGAAAGTGAAAGTCAATAATAGGGCTAAAGTTACAAAATAAGTAATAAATGAAAATAAGCTGAAAAAGAGGACTTACATACTCTACTCTAATCTACTCCTAGATTTCTCCTGTGAGTTGAGGTGAACTGTATTAATAGCCCTGGAGAGGAATGATCTAGACTTGCACGCTCTTTCTATCTTGACTGTCATATCTTCAAATAATTGGATGAGGATTATGGGACGTTGGGATGGGTATATAGCACAGGATGCCAAAGTAGCATTCCAATCTTTGGGAGCCTTTGTGTTTCTTTTACACTAATTTTAGTGTTATTTCTCCCTCTTTTAGGTGGCTTCTTGGATACACGGTGCATCTCTTGTCAGTTTAGCAATGAGTGATTTGGTGACGTTGGCTTGTATGACCTGTAACGTGGTACTTGAATTTATTGCACGCTGGATTGAGTGGGAGTGGGATTTTTACCTTTCTAATTTGAGCAGGGTAATTGTTTGGGACGAAGGTGAACAGTAACTTCACCATTCGCGCCCTTTTTCTTTTCTTTTTATAACTTTGCTATGTTTGAGTTAAATGAGGTTGATTGGCCTTATAAGGGTTTTGGACTGGTGTTTATCTTGGGCTCGGATAAATGATTTAAACGAAAAAGGGTTTATATAGTTAACACTTAACGACCGTTAGTCTTTAAGTGTTAAAGGACTAACGGTGTTATTGTTTTTGGACTTTTAGTGCAAAATGATTTAACATTAAGGGCTCTTTTGGTATTTTGAAAGTTTTGTCTTTTTGTGGTTGACCAAGGTTTGACCATTGTTGACTTTAGTGGACCATTTGCTAGAAAACTTCCGGCTTTTGTGTACTCTTTCCATCTCGTGTTCGGCTTTGTCCGTTTTTGCTTTGATTATATCCATTTCTTTAATATCCGTACCTGCACAATTACAAATACAAAAAACGAGATATATTCCATTTTTATTATGTTTTTGGTCTTTTGCGGCTCGTTATATATGGTAAAAGGTCATATGTAAAATAGCAACATACCTAACTTTCCCCCATTCTAAGGTTTGGTCGGTTTCTCACGTAATGTAATAAAAATTACAAAGTTTTAAACTAAAAATTCAAATCCCAAAAACTTGATCCACCTAAAAAAGTTGCAAGTGCTCATTCTAAGGGATTAAGGACCAACATAGTTATGAACGCCGTTTTCCCTTTTTCAACATTTTTCATTTTTTTCTTTTTTCATTACTTTCTATACTTCAACACTTCTTTCATTGTGCTTTTCATTATTTCTCGATATTTAATACTTAGGATCTGGAACAAGCGAAATAAATTCAATGACCCCTAACTTTTCACTTTTCATCCCAAGCTTAAAACAAGATCATTGTCAAAATACAAGTCATGATCCTAAATAACATACTCATAAATAATAATTGTATATTACTTTTCCTACCGAACAAATCTAAGTTTGTATCTCGGATTTTAACTTAAAGTTCATATACACGAAGGCTCTTTAAGGACTTGTTTCGATATTTTTTATCAAAAATAAAGCGGGACGTTGAAAATAAAATTTAGCTTCCACCTTATCCTTGATTAAAACCGATAAAGTGACGAAATTTTGGCTTTAGATGCTGTGCCTTATTCATGTCATATGCCCTTGGCTCGTTAAGACCTTAAATCTAAGTAATATTATTTTACACCATATTACCCTTAGCTCTTTAAGGTGAAAATAATTATTGCAACATTTTTTCAATCCACTAATTTTATAAGTACATTACCTAAGGCTCTTAAAGGTACAAATAATTTCAGGATTAGTATTACTTATGCCTATATCCTAAGGCTTTTACGGAAAAAAAAATTATATAATTGATTAACTCTACTCATACCATATACCCTAAGGCTCTTTAAGGTATAAGTAAAGTAATAAACATGTGATGCATATAATAAGCCAAAATTCGAATCATCGACTTCCAAATCAAAGGAAAGTTACTAAAAAATAAATTGAACCGGACAACCTTATTTATTAAACATTTATGCATATAAGTGAGAGAGCTAATGAGGAGAAAAAAATGCAAATTAATATTAGGAGCCTTGAAGAACCAACTATTCACGTTTAATATCATGATTATAATTAACACTATTCATTTCTCGTTCTTGCATTTAAAATCTCTGAGATAGAGACACGCGAATGCTTAGCCTAGCAAATTAAGTCGGCACTTAACATGTCACTTTGAACTGGCAACCAATCTCACTCATAATAATCGAGTTCAGCATAATGGATAAAGCCTACATAAGGACTAGCAACAAATCGATTTAAGTATGTTAAGGACAAAAGTAAGGTATTATTTTTCTCGTTCACACTTTATTTTCTGTTACTACTACTTATTTTATCACTTTATCACATTTTATCAACTTTTTTCACTTTTCATGCACAAAATTTTTACATTTTGCCATTTTTCCATAAAATAATATTTTTGGTGACAAAAAGTTACAGTGAGAACAACGGCTTTATCAGTTAATAAATCAATCATTAGATTCCCCCCCCCCCCCAATACTAAACACAACATTGTCCTCAATGTAAGATTACCCCATACTAATTTCAATGCATAATCTTGGTATAAAGGGGTCTCTACGCAAATCTAAATCCGTTTATTAATTATGCTAAAAGATAAACGTTAGTCGATAAGATCTAGGATTTAAATTATTCGGTTTTTTCCAACTATAAGCATGCAAAGGATTGAAGAGCGAGTGAACGATGGACAAAACACCAAGCACGAGAGTCTTCAATATCCGGGCAATCCTGGACAAACAACAAAACAAAACACGAAAAACAAGAAAAGAGAAGAGGCGAGCCCCCTTACATTAATTGTTAGAAAATAGATAAGAAGATAGAAACGCTTGTTTTTGTTAACCGAGTCACGAGCTTGACTCGAGCCCGAATTAAGTTGTCCATGGGGAAGCAAATGGAAAAGAAAATCTCAATCGGGCTTTCATTAATGTTTAGATAAACATTAAGGCACATGAAAGTTCCATCCCGATGAGATGCCACCGGCTCTAAGTGGAAATGCCGAGGTCAAAAATGGTGTCTTCACTCCTGGTGGAGAGAAGTAAAGGAGACTCCACAGGGTAGGTGAGATACGGGAGAAAAGTCTGAATGACAAATGTGAAGGAATCGTTGTGACAACCCGAGAATTTCCGTTTAATAAAATAGCCGTTTTCGTTTAGGAATTTGAATTTTTAAAAAAGTTTCGTTTAGCTTTACCGTTTAACCGGGAAGTTGTTCTGTTATTATCTGGGAATCATCACCGGGAGCGAACCGGGGCACCAAACGTTGTAGTATATTGGCAATATCCGTGTTTTTATGTTTTTAAGCAATATTTAAATTTTCATAATTTTTCGTGATGCCGTTACTCGTTTCGTTATTTACGTGTTCCGTGGAATTTAACTATACTATGTGAATGCATGCAAGACCTTTGGAAATTAATTCATAAGGTAAGAGCAACTAGCTGTCCTAGGAATGTTGGGAAGCTATTTGATCCCCATGGTATTATGTAACCGGCTATGTATGTATGTACATACATTGGATTCAAATTTTGAACATTTTCTAGACAAGCTTGCATGAAATGTAAATAAAGGACTAGTACTAAGTGGATTTTGATAGGAAGACCATTTTGGTCCCCCTTTGTGGCTCATCTACACGTCCAAACATACATATGCATCATAGAGATGCCATTTTGATCATTTAAATGCCTAGACAAACTTCCATCTTATTTGGAACAACCTTGTACCAAGAAACCATAGGATTGGTGGATCATTTTAGTCCCCCTCCCCCTTGTCTCGTGTGTGTGTGTGTGTGTGTGTGTGTAAATCTTGTATACAAGTTCATTTGTTTATCATTTCATTCTCATTCTTCACACACATACTAGTTTCATTTTCTCTTGCACTCTCTCTCTCTAAAACACACGAACCAACACAAACATACACAAATCCATACATTTTTTTCATCTTTGATCATTTACATTTGAAGACAAGTTGAAGGTTTGATCATCTAAGATCATTCGGGTATAAAACAAACAACATTTGGGTTGTTCTTGATCTTTGTTCATCTCTAAAAATCACCTTTCTTTGTAAGTCTTCAAAACCTCAAATAACTTGTACTTTTCTACTCTTCTTGATGCATAAATGTTTGTTGTACAACTTATTTGTAAAAAGAATGATTTTGAAAATACATAAACCCTAAAAGGGTATACACATGGTTCGAAAATTATAAAAAGGAATACAAGGAAATCATAGTTTTGTGATCGTGGTTATTTTCATGTAATAATATTTGTACTTTTGAGCTTATTTTATTCGACTTATGTTATGAGCTTATTTGAGAGCTAGTTTGATTATTTTGGAACTTGTTCAATACATATATGTACACGTGTGATATAGAAAACATAAAGAAATATTTCTCAAGCTTATTTCTTGTACTTTAATATTTATATGCTTATTTCTAGCTTATTTTTGGAAGGGTAAAACATTAAGCTTATTTGACTTAACCAATAAGCTCAAATAAGGCTTAATGGGCCTTAAAGCCCACGTCACCCATAAGATAAACCCACGGCCCAAGCTTTTACATAAGCTTATGGGTTCGACTTATTTGTCTTGGCTTATCATGAGCTTGTAGTAGCTTATCGATGAACCTAGAACTTATTTGTTATCTTCTTAGTATATCGGACTTATTAAATTCGTACTTTATTATTAAAGAGGCTTATTGGGCCTAAAAGCCCAATAAGGGTTTTTGTGACTCGTTGGACTTGTTTTAAATGAAAAACGATTGTGCTGAGTTGTAAAATGTAACTAGTGGTTTGAAATTGGTTTTTGATAAAGTCTACGACTTTGGAAAAGTGAGTAAACACGAACGGGTCATGCAGAATATTTGTAAAAATATTATACTTAGAAATTATTTAGAAAAACATAAATAATAAATTTTTTTGATTAAATTACTTAACGATTTGGGAAACGTCAAATTATAAATAACAAGATTATTTATACGATAATAATAATAATAAAATATTATATTTATATAATTAATATAATATTATATATGTACTTACTTACAACTTAAGGCTTTTTATGAAAACCGTTCACTAATGTTTTTAATACACAGATAACGTTTACCAAAAATAAATAATAGACGTTCATGCATCAACCACCTACAATTAAATTTCTGAGACTAAATAGAAACCCGTATTCTTCTAGGTCATACCCGTGTATCACTGTTCGTTCCGAGTGACCCTACTTTTGACGTGTACTCTTTACTTTATCATCAAGGTGAGTTTAAAGCCCCACTCTTTTACTCGTTTTGACTAAATGTTTTATAACTTGGGGTGAGAAACATTGCTTGTTTTTAAAACTGGACACAAGTACTTTACGTGAGATTTTCCCTGTTTACGTGTTGCCTAAGTAGCTTTTAGACCACTACTGCCCGAACTATCATGAACTGTCAATCTCTTGACTGGAGGACCGGTCGAGGGAGCGCGAATGAATAAATAGATCTATTGGGACTAATTATCCCTATCCGGGTGAGTAGCGCTCACTACCCACGGGGCGCCCGATAAACGGATATATGTCATGTCGTACTGGTTAGGTTGTCTTTGGTCGGACACCTGGAAGGGCAAACAAATACTTATAGCAATGTACATGCTATCTTGCGTAATTAGCTTCAGTGTCATGAGCTTAGTGCAACGTAAATACTTTTTATGTGAAGTTGTATCTGTTATAACTGTCGCATACGTTTTGATATCTTGTGGTCCACTATAACAACGTTTGAACTAAACCTATGAATTCACTCAACTCTATGTTGACGTTTTAAGCATGTTTTTCTCAGGTGCTTAGCATGGATGCTGTTGCTCGACTTATGTGAAGTTTATTTGCCTGTACCGGTTTACCAGAGATTTATCTATGTCTTTAAATACCGTTGTTGAACTTATTTAAGCTTCCGCATTTTAACTTTGAATCTTTTAAATTTAATCGATGTAAAACTTATTATTATTATTTTAAAACTTTGCAATGGTGTTTATTTTTCAAAACGTACCCCTAGAGGTCGTTCTTTGTGCTCTGTACTTGAGATGCTCAATAAAGTCACGCCTCCGAACACGTATTCCGTCCAGGCCCCGTCTGGGGGTGTGACAGACACCCCCTCACTCCGTCCCTGAAAATAACCTTTGTTACATAAATAAATTTGTGGTTTCGCCTCAGGGTTGTGCTTATGGCTTATTTGATTTTGGGCTTATGTTTCATAAGCTCACTTTTTGTGGCTTATTTTACAACTTTTCGGCTTATATAAGTTCATTATGACATAATAAACTTATATAAGCCGAAAAGTTTCATAATAAGCCACAAAAAATGAAGTTATGAAACATAAGCCCAAAACCAAATAAGCTATAAGCCGGCTATATATGCTTGCAAACACTCCCTAATGAATAATAGTAATCTTTGTTTTCGGTTTGACTCGTAATTTTCATACCCTGACATCTGAACGGTGAGAGCGAAAATTGTATGTCCACGAGATATGTCCAACAAAAAAGTATGTAGATTATCACGAGTTGACATTTTGTTGGCACAATAGACTATCCTCTTATACTTACATATCTTCCTACACACACTAATATTTTATATTTTTTCTCTACTCATTCTTTCTCCGCATCTAAACCGTCACTTCTGACACTTGTCAGGATTCTGTGAATAGGAATATAAGTAGGAGGATATATCATTTCTCTTAATTTTTTTGTGTAACAAAAATTTATACAAATATTAATCAATGTTCACAAATATTAATCAATATTATAATTATATAAATATTAAAAAATTAGTATAATTTTAAAAAATCTTAGCCATAATTAACGTATCTATCTATTATATTAAAAGATACAGCCCCTTAATTTAATGGGGCTGTATCATTAAATGCTTGCAACTCATTCTCCAAGTTCCATTCTGTAGTATTCAGTGTGAGTATGAAAGTGCTAATTAAGAATATGAAAGCCTAAGAGTCCACAGTTACATAAACTGAAAGTGGAATTCATACGGGTAACATCAATTGTCCAGGCATCTCAAGAGTTGCAAACATCCAACCATTCATTAGGTATACAAACAATCCTTCAACTCATTAATCATATAAACCATATAAATAGAACAATCCAGCAATTCCTTCATCGCCACTGACACAACCAAATACCCTCCCCGTCACTCATCAACTCACAATATAAATGTCACTTTACCTCAAAACATCAAATAATTATCACCAACAAAGATCTTAGTGTGTTCTTACAAATTGTAAAACAAAGACTATGATCTCAGATTGTTCTACTTTGTTACAGATCTTTAAGATCGTGTATGATTCGAATCAA
>BQNB010023983.1:0-61211 GCA_026074375.1 Tanacetum coccineum | reverse complement strand
TCATTGCACTTAATAAACTAACCAACTTTCTAATCGGATTGATAATGGTTAATATAGTTTTCTTATATAAGGTTCGATCGTTCTTTTATCTTTTGTTAATTACCTTGCGTGGGTAAAAGTGCCTTGAATTGATTGTAGTCGCCAACCAAACCGTGTTAGTCTCTCAGGCTGAAAACCCTCCTTTTCCTGTTAGAATTAGGATTTAGACTGACATAGAATAGAATAGAATTAACATAGATTAGATAGCCAAGATATTAATTAAATTGATAGATTTAACCTCGCTTCAAGTGTTCGACACCCTACTTACCATGAAACTACTACCGATCGGGTACACTGCTCGTTAAAGTGTTGTTTTTGGTTTAGTCGGCAAAATATAAATTTAAAACTTGAATCAATAAAATATACACCACACAACGACACATCAAATGGTTACGGCGTAACACATTTATAAGTTACGCCGTAACAGGTTCGATACCTATAAATAGAGGCCTCATTCAAGCTATTCCAACATCACTTCCTCCATAGCCAATTGGAGAGGCGACAAAGGATTCCAACCTTCAAAGAATTCCACCTAGAGTCTAAGGGAGATCACACTTTACTTACTTTTTGTATTTAATCGTTCAAATACGAATACTGTAAGAATTATGAGTTTTCAATCTATGATTTCTTCTATTTCTTGTTGTGTTTCCGTTACCATGAATGGTTAAGCACTTAAAGTGCTGGCCTAGTTATGTAATTACTATTGTTATGATTGTTTCTAGTTAGATTATGGTTTCATTAGATATCCCTTGACTATCGAGTAACCCTGGGTTTTGGTATTACGGGTGGTTTGGACCTAGCTTGCCTCATTATTAGATTATCTAGTCAATATGGGATCCAATGGGTACTAGGGAGGTGATACGCTAGATAATATATACTAATATATAATACCACAAGAGCAATTAAGAAAATTCCCTAAGGAAAATTCACTCCTAAAATATATATATATATAATATATAATATACGTATGTTTTCCGGAAAGTATGATTTCCCGGGTCGTTTTCTCAATGATTTGAGAAATTGAAACCTCGCTTGATATTGGATATTGATTTGAATGGGTTCGAAGATTGATTGGGTTTTCTATAACTACTAATTAAAAACAAGCAATTAAAAAAACAATTAAAGCACTTAACAATTAACGGGAAACAAATAAAACGCAACAAATAAGCAAGTAAACTAAATTTAACTCCTAAAAATGTAAACTAAATTTCTAAACCTAAGATAGGACAAAAGAAAATTTTAGGAAAAAGAAAAACATTTTTTTGATTAATTTTTAATTTATTATGAATTTAAATCTTTTTTAATCTAATTAAATCCTAAAAAATAGGAAATTAAGTACTAAAAATTTAGAAAAATGATTTTTAAACTTAGAAAAGTCTAAAATAACATAAAAACTCAGAAAACTATTTTTTACTATTTTTAAAATTAAAATCCTATTTTTAAACTTAAATTTAAAAGCTCAAAAATGAAAATTAAAATCTAAAAGTGGTGAAAATGATTTTACTGAATGTAAACCTAAAGCTATTTTTTATAAATCTAAAAACTATTTTTTTGTATTTTTCTGAAACTTTTTTCTAATTTTTATGTATTTTTGAAATTTTAAACCTACAAAAAATCCTAGTAAATTGTAAAATAAAAGGAAAAATCTGAAAAATTCAGGTAAAATCTAAAATGCAACAAAGATTTTAAGAAAAATTAAAGGAAGGTGTCAGCTTAACAAATAAGCTTAATAAGCCCGTAGTTAAGCTACGGCTTATTAGCTAAAAGGGAAATGAAAATGTGTTTAAAGATTAAATGGAAAGAGAAGAGGATGGATGAGCTATTGTAGCACGATGGTTAACACGTTGGGTTTATAAGAGTGAGGTCGTAGGTTCGAGGCAGGCAAACCCCATTTTTTTACTTTTTTTATTTTTTTACTTTTAACAAAAACTTAATATCCAAACTTATAAAAAAACTTGATTTTAAACAACTTTAAAACTAAACTTTTTGTCTGAAAGTGACAAAAAAAAGCCTTAAAACAGCTTATGAATAAGCTGTTACAGCAAGTGAGCCTTTGAGCTCTTAATGCTTGTTTGGACTTATAAGCTTGCACAAGCTTAAATATAAGCTCGTTTTCAAATCCAAAAGAAGTTCTAGAAAGCTAATGAAGTCTTCAAGCTAAAAATGACAAGCTCTTTAAGCTAAAAATACATTAAGATATCTAAATCTATGATTCATAATAGCAACCTCAGGTAAAAGTACTAGAAACTTGGAAAACTAAACAAGCTATAATCTACAAACACTCCTTAACTTTTTTGACAGAATTGGATTAGCCTATGATTTTAAAATCTAATGATCTAATTCTAATAACCAAATAACTAACAGCTTTTAACAAGCTTAACAAACAATTTTCATTAATCAAATAAGCTACATCTAAGAATCTAAGCTAAACTACTTATTTTTGGCTTTTTATGGTTTTTATGACAGACAAGAGATTACTATGATTTATAATACTTAAGCTAAAAACAGTTGATGAATAAGTACTAAGTAACCATATAAATCACAAATAAGCAATAAGAAAAAGATAAGCACTATTAATAAGCAAATAAGCAAATCTAAGCTAAATAAGCAATTATTAAACTAAAACTAAAAATTAAAGAAAACTTACAATGAGCCTAGCTAAACAATGAATGAAATGCTCTGAGAGCTTATTCAACAGCTCTGGCTTATTAGCAATAAGCCAGTAATGGTCCTTGAGAGCCCTTCCCTTTTTGGCTCTCCTTCCATGAGCTTATAATCCAATAGACAAGGTATTACTTCTGATTTTAAAGTTAAGGTGTAATTAGGGTTTGTTTAAGCTCAATAATAAGCTTAAAGACTTATTAGAGCTATTGAGAGCTTATATGAGTTTTAGCTTATTTATAAAGAAAAAGTGAGAGCTTATTAGAGTAACAAAAGAGCTTGAGACAGAATAAGAGTAAAACTGATTCATTAACATAAAATTTTCATTACACTACTTTAAAAAGGAAAATACAAACCATTTAAGAAAAATTACATTAAATGACGAAATTTAAGCTAAACTAAAAGCTACTATATAAAGAACTCTCTATGGTGGTGTGTGTGATATGTGAGCTATTTATAGCCTATTGGTGAAGCTTCCAGACCCTTGAGTGCTTCCCACGTCTCTTCTAATCCAACCCGTACAATCCTTTAATGATTGGCAAACCATTATTGGCCGTTAGATCACTAGGTAGCTCACACGGATTGCCAGCGTGGCAATCCGTGATTGAGACACCTTGTGTTTCTTTTAGGCATAATTTAGTGATAAAAATGAGTCCTCTTGTGCTTCTTTTCCATAACCATGATTGATCCTTGCTTGAGTGACTAATGAGGAGCCTTGGAATGTCATTTTTGACCCTGCCATCTTGTAAACGAGCCTCTGAATTGTCCATTTTGACCTTTAATTGAGACTTGCCCCTTGATGTGACTGCTTGGTGAAATGGGGAAGACACATGAACAGTAAAAGGCATTGGCGCCTTTTTTTTATAATTGAATCGGAGTAATTTGTTTTAAACTTTGGAAAATGGCACATTTGGTCCTTGTCTTTGATTTATAAAAGGTGTAGAGTGAAACAACTTTCATAAATGGCAACATTGGTCCTTGTGGTTATATAAAAATGGGTATGGGCTAAGGATTTGGGCTTTGGATCCGGGTATGGCCCATTTAGGTTTAGGGACCATTTGTGTAATTTTTAAAACTTGAGGGACTATTTGGGTAACATTTGGGTTTTTGATTTGTGGTTTTGACCAAGGACTGAAGGTTAACTTTTCTTGGCTTTGCTTCCCGCTTTTGTACACTCTTTCGTTCTCGTGTCCGTGTTTTCCCGTTTTTGACGATTTTCTTGTGATTTTTGATATATCTGTACCTGCGCACACAAAACACAAAAACAAGTATATTTTTGCCATTTTTAGCATGTTTTGGATTTAATTAGGTTATTTTAGGTACAAATGGATATGTGTATTTTACACTTATCAGGAGGATCACTAACTCCTTACCTGGTGTAGGAACTAACCGGTCACCGCACTTATCACTTTATATACTTAAAAAGCACATAAACTCTTTCAAATAGGGTTAATAATGTTTATAGATTATTAGATATGTTTTTGGAATAGTTGGGATTAATCACTACAACTTGGATAACCTACCTTCCAGATGATTTGGGACTGATTCGGAATCGCAAAGAGTATAGGGTAGACTAAATATGCGCATTCAAGTCTATCGTCCTTTGAAACCACTAATGAAATCATAGTTTAACATTGCACAGGAAAATGTTTTCATAACAGTAGTAATGAAGTAACTAGGTTAGTACGTTTTCTCTCCTGATATCTCCAACTCTTTTAATTTTCAATTATTTATTTTATTGTTATTTTTAATTCCTTTCGATTCAAATCAAAAACCATTTTTAAAACGTGACATTTCAAATTAAAACTAATTACAACTTAGCTCTTGGGACGACATCGGATTTACCATTCTGTACTACCTACGATCAGGTTCTCTGCCCGTTAGTGCGTGGTTAGGTAAATCGAGTTTTATAAATTTAAAACTTGGTAAAAATATATTTTAAAATAAAATACGCATCAAGTTTTTGGCGCCGTTACCGGGGAGCTAAAAATTAGAATTAATTTGAATATTTCATTATTTCTCTTCTTTTTCTAAACTCTATATCTGTAGGAACTATGGCAGGAGTAGGAAACAGATAGCCAAACAAAACAGATAGCCAAACGAAATAGATAGATCAAACATATGTAGTAAACGAAAGGGAATCATTAGAACTGAACGAATAAGTAGCCAAACAAAACATATAGAAATGCCCCCCACGAGCTCGAAACGAAAGTTTAAAGCATGCCACATGCTTAGAATAAGTAATCCAACATACATCGTATCATATCATATATCATATCCAATTGTACATGGGAGCTGCAGACTCTAGATGTACCCTACCAAATGTGAAATAGGGTGTTGGCACCACACTGATCCATTCACCAAAACAAAACAAAATGAAGTACCTAGGATGCATCCATACGCTCCTTACAAATCAAATCATATATGGCCAAGTGCATAATAGGGCACACAAAACGAAAGGGAACACCGTAGACTGATCACACCGCCACAGATAGTGTCACGCCATAGGTGCCTCAATGACGCGGCCATGGTACCTCCATGGCTAGTTAGCCTCGGGCATAGGAAAAGAACAAAGGGTTCATATAGCATATCAAAACGAAACATATTATGTCCAAAGAAGATCGTGTCTAAACAAAACGGATAAGTTCATATCATGAAAATATCAAATGAAGCATGTATCAAACGAATTCAAAGGGCCCAACGAAATTATCAAATAAGGCTGCAACAAATAACGAATCATAGGATGGAAAACATAAATAAGGATTTCAGCTAGGCAAATAGATACGGAGTAAAAGTCATGAGAATCCTTAAAAGAAAGATAGAATATTTGTACGAATAACAGAACGAACAATGCAACGCATAAATCATAATAATAGTAAAAAGAAATGGGTATTAAGAATATTTGTACCGTATACGTCTCAAGCAGATTAACTGCCTTAAAGCTATAAGCAGTCCAACCTTATATCTGTTCCATTTGTTTATATAAAGATCATAAATAAATGTCAAATTTCTATCTTTCGTGTCTACTTTAGTTTTTCACTCGTATCTTCTAAATGTCGTACATCTCATTTTTATCTATTGTTTTACTTACTTAATAGGTTATCATACACCCATGCAAAGAATTAGTGTCGGCCTAATCAATGACGGACCATATATATATATTTCATTGAGTTACTCTTCTAATGAAACAATGTCATTTCATGATCACTTTTATTAAACCAGTAGTTCAAATAGAATTTTATATAAGCGAGACAAGTCCACAATATTATGCACAGCCATAACATCTTTAGAGAAAATGACAACAGCTTCATCATCCTTAATCCATTTATACCTTTGTTCTTCAAAAGCTTATATGACTAATTATTTAGTATATATCCTCCAAATCAACAATTCGCATCTTTTTGTGACATCCATATTCGCGAAGAGTTTTTTTATAAGGTTTGTCATGCTCATAAGTCTTTCTTCTACGCCATAACACAATTAGTTAACTAACTAATCAGCCTATCTAGTGTCCAATAATAGTTATTTATATTCATAATTTATAATGTTGATTTGTGTTTATGATTTTATTATCAAATAGTATCAACAGAAACTAATAGATCAATCAATATGATACTTCTAAAATGTTTCTTTCTTAAAAACTATGTTAAGGTTCAAGAATTACCTTGGAACTAAACAAGGACAGGTTGAAACCGGAACCAACATGAAGCATGAACACTAACTCAACACGTACCAAGATTCAATCAAACTTCACGAGAGACTCAAACTCAAGCACTATTATCAAATGCAAATCTGAACCCAAAACACAATCTGTAAACCTAAACAACACCGACTCTGACGTAGCCATAACTCACTGAAATCTAAACCCCAAAAGCGAACTTTAAGCCAGAGCAAACAAACACGAACCAAACATCAACACAAGTACTGGAACTAAACCCACAACCCTTATCTAACTTCGAACAAACGAAACCGAAACCCTAAAGACGAACACCAACAAAGACCCAAACAAGATCTAAGCCCACGTTAATTCATAAATCCATATTACACCTTACTCTTAAACTCGTTTACATGACAACCTAAACTCTTTCATGTCATGTTCAAACCGTTGCATCTTGATTCTTGATTCTTGATAAAGATTGTCTTTGATGTTGTGATTCTCAAGTCAAGAACACGTCAGGTTCCTAACTTGTAACAGTTTCATCATAAATTGCCGACTTTGTTGCGTCGTTTTTCTTTTCTTTGACCAATTCGCATATGACCCATCACTATCCCAAACGTTATGAGATTAATTAGGGATTTATTTAAATTATGGGCCTAAAGACATGTAATTTTTATTACTTTTTATTTATTTATTTATTTTTAGCCATAATCACGCCTCACAAAACCATACAAAACACATTTTGTTATCATATCTTATTCCTTTTCATTCAAGTAAAATTATTCTTATATTCATAATATATAAGTAAAGTAATTCTTGATACATTACTATTACTTTGAAATATGGGGTATTATACTCACCATTGAACAATATTTAGCATTGTCACAAGAAAACCGGGCACCAGGCGTGGTTAAACCCGAAATTGAAGGCAATGTCAATTTTGAAATCAAGAGTCAATTCATGCGCGAATTGAGGGAAGACACTTTCTCCGAGAACAAAGACGAGGATGCTTACAATCACATTGATCGGGTCCTCAGCATCGTTGGATTATTTAATATTCCTGGAGTCTCTAAAGATGCAGTCATGCTTTGAGTTTTTCCCTTTACTCTTACCGGATCCGCAAAGTGATAGGTGGACAGACTAGCCCCAAGAACTATCAATACCTGGGACCTCCTCAAAAAGGCCTTTATCCAAAGGTATTGCCCACCTTCCATGACCGTAAAGCAGCTTGAAGATATTCACAACTTCAAGAAAGAAGGAGACGAATCATTTTACCAGGCCTAGGAACGGTATAATAACCTGCTATACAAGTGCCCTACCCACGACATCAATAATCATCAAAAGGTAGATATCTTTTATAAGGGTTTGAGCACTATGAACCGTCAATTACTTGATTTACAGGGACCTATCCCCGAGATGAGACCAGCCCAAGCTCTTACAGCAATTCAGACCATGGCTGATCATTCTCAAAATTGGCACGACGGAACAAAAAGCAGAAATATCGAAAGCAGTAGTAGCAAGGATGGACTAGCTGTTTTGGTAAATAAGTTGGACAGCCTGGGACGAGACATGAAGAAGCTAAAGGAAAGTGTTCATGCAATCCAGGTTGGATGCCAAATTTGCGAAGGACTTCACCTCGACAAGGATTGTCCCCTCAACGAGGAGGTCAAACAAGTTAAAGACGTCAGATATGGAGAATTAGGACGAACAACACCTTTTAACAGGAATAATGAAGGAGGGCAAATCTTGGCTGAAACAATCAAGAAATACATCGAGGAAGCCTCTATGCGACAGGTAAAACAAGACGAATGGTTGAAAACTTTTTTCCATAACTTGGAAAAAAGCCAAAACCACCATGATGAAATCATCCAAGGACTAGAGTCTAGGGTGACAACTTTGGCCAAAGAAGCAGTAACTAAGACAGATAAAAATGAGGATTGCAAGGAAATTTTCACTAATGATGGAGCACCTTTATACACCCTATTTTACTACTCTCCTAAAGAAATCAAGTACTTTTTGGCTAACTCCGGATTTTCAAACGACGATGAATTCAAAAATGCTACATCAATCCCTGACAGATTTAAAACAAACCTCCCCAAAACAAACAACAACCCACTACATAAAACCTTACATTCCCTCAATTCCTTTTCTCAGAAGGCTCGAACAACATGCCGAAGAAGCATTAATCCATAAAACCATGGAAAGCCTAAAGAAAATTAAGTTAAATCGACCTTTCCTCAAAGAAATCAGGCAATCTAATGAATATCCTAAATTTATAAAGGACCTGGTAGCCAACAAGCCATTAACCATGAAAGATGAAGACGTTAGAATAAATCGCAGATGCTCAGCCCTTCTTCTTAACCAACTACCCCCAAAGGAGAAAGACCCTTGAAGCTTTATCCTACCATGCTTAATTGGAAGGTTAGACTTTAACAACGCTTTAGCAGACTTAGGAGCAAGCATTAGCATCATGCCTTTTTCTATGTACAAACGTCTAGGTATAGAGAAACTTGAAACAATCAAAATGAAAATAGAGCTAGCCGATAATTCTAAATGCATTCTGAAAGGGATTGTCAGGATCCTTCTGATAAAAATAATAAATTTATTTTACCCATACATTTTATTATACTTGATGTCCTGGAAGATTTTAGGATTAGGAAGACCCTTTCTTGTAACTGCCCACGCTAAAGTTGATGTCTTAAAAAAATCTATTTCTCTAGAAGTTGGGAACGAAAAAGTTATTTTTAAAAAGAAAAGTGAGTTACCTGATATAAGAAATAAATCGATCATAATGATCAAAAGCAACATGATAATAGAAGAGGATGAATTAATGAACATAGAATCTGACTTATTCACATACACTACTAATACATATGAATCATGCCAAATCCTTGCGGTAGACACTGATTTGTTCACCTATGAGGTAGTAATTCAAGAAACATATGATTAAATTACTCATAAGTGTTGTTTTACTGCCCAGGAAGCTATTGGAGAAAACAGTAAACCCATTTTAGGAAAACCACACTAGTGCGCCCCGATTTACCGACAAAATAATGGGATTAAAGAGGTATGGGCATCATGCAACCCAACAAGCGAAGAATGTAATGGGGGAAGCTCACGCAATAATGAAATTCGATGATATTGTAAAAGTGAGAACGATAACGACCACACAAATATAGAATGGAATGACCTAAGTTTAAATGATTGATTAAAAATTAAATATGGGGAAGTAGATGAAACAAGAAAAAAGAAAATCCTCACCGAACACTGGAGAAAGCGATTTGGAGTAGATTACGATGACAGCAACGATTTCTATAACCCTGACCAATGCAGGGATGGTAGGAATAATGAAATACGAGAAAGGATTATTCATAACCTACATGAAGAATGGTTCAAAGGGACGTCTGATGACGAAAACGACATTAAAGGGATAATTGATTATCTCGAACCAATGTCATATGATGGATTCGCGGATTTAGATGAGGAGGAATATAATAAAAGACGATGTAGGCTATTAGGAATGTCGTATATAGAACTACTTCCAATCATAATTGAACAAGTAAAAATTACCATATATAGTTTAGGACCAGGAGAGGTTTACACGAAACTTAAAGTTTCAAATACGGAAGAATTACCTCTGACAAGGAACAATGTCGCTACTATAAGGAGCAATATCATGGAGGAGGTTTTTGAAAATTATGAAGACGAGATGACGTATAATAATCTCGAGTCTAACTTAAAGACTCGTTAATAAACAAAAGTGCTTGTCGGGAGACAACCCGTCCTTTATTTAATGAAATTTCCTTTTTGCATTAGTTGGTTTGCATGTTTCTTACTTTGTTATGCATAATCCAGAAGCTTAGAGGCAATTATCGAGACCGGCTCGACTCATAATCATGTGGTAACTTTGCTGAATTTACAGCAGTTACGGCGTAACAACTTTAGTTACGCCGTAACCATTATAGTTACGACGTAATCTATTTCATGGTTATGCCGTATAACACCTTAAAACATAAAACATTTACCACTTGATTATGACATAACCCATTTTACGGTTACACCGTAACCTCCTTCTGAATCCTTAAAAGTTTAAGTTTTAGACATCTCTAAACCTTGTGTACGTAAATGGACTTTGTGGGTATGTTCTCTGGAAGCCCTCACAAGACTAAACTCATCCACTTGGGCCACCAAGTGGTTTAAAAGGCTTGTTCCATATGCTAAATGCAACGGTGATTCCTATGAAAGTAAGTTAGGTTTGTATTTCCTGTACACTTCATAATTCTTGTAGAACAATTTTATGCTTTGGTTTGTTTTGTGATCATAGGGGATAAAGAGCTTGCGGGAAGACAGAAATAATGATTTCTGCCAAATTTCAAATTTTGAAGCAATGCTCAGGGAGTTTCTTGTCTTAATTCTACTCTTTCCTTTTTATTTCATTTCCTTAATGTACAATAGGGACATTATACAAATCAAGTGGGGGGAGGGGGAGTAGAATTAACACTTGACATATGTTTTGCCTTTGATTTTCTAGTTTTCTTTGAAAATTATGCCAATTTTAAAATTTTTGATAAATTTTTCTTAAATAACTAGAATTAATCTTTGCTGAATGCACATTATCCTTTATTATTACTTGGTGAGATTTATGCCTAATATTCCGTTTCCATTATATTATTCAAAAATTCACCAAAATATTGAGTGTGTCGGTAGTATTGTAGACTTTAGAACTTGGCTTGTACATCATTTCGAGACCTAATTAATTAGCAGGAATAGATAGTTCAAGAAGACGAAATAAAATCACCCCAAACAGCCTAAAAGTGTGGTGTGTGTTTATCCACTTGTTACACTGACTTGTCGACCTCCCGTCATAAACCCTTTTGTTGCACTCATTATTAGTGCAAGATACCCCTAGATCACCCTTGTCAACCCAATCTATGTTTCAACCCTACTCTACATGTTTTGTTACACCAATTCACCTTAGCCTACCCTGTAGTCTTTATTTTCTTTGTGTTGAAATCTCTGGCTACTTAAGTCCATGGTTCGAGGGGAATGGGAATGAGAATTATATGCATTCGTGAAAGACAATTCAGTTATGATCTATAAAGACCCCCCCCCCCCACTATATCACCACTTTCGACATTGTTTATCTCAAGTGGGGGGGGTGTGCGTATAATATCAAATGTTGCAAGGGTAATAATTAAAGATATAAACTCCTGTGATATTTGCATATTATGAAGAAAATGAATAAAAGAGGGTGCAACAAAAAGCCACCCATGTGGTAAAAAATGTAAAGATGGTGCAAAATAAAAAATTAAAAAAATGGAGCTAGTAGCCCATTATTGCACCAAGACATCTCAGTAAAATAGAGCTAGCAGCCCATTATTACACCAAGTCATCTCAATACTCTTGACGAATGAAGCTAGTAGCCCATTGTTGAAGATCAGATTTTCAGACTTAAACTCTTGGACCCATGGATGGACAGTAGCTAGTTATGACAACCTTAGATTATTTTAGACTATTTGTTTTGTGTTTTTATTAACAACCATTAAATGTGTATCCAATGTCTATCCTAACCCGTTTATTACCCTTTAAAATCATATTACCCTTGTTGCTTTCAAGAATTATTTATACCCTAATTATGACTGGTGCAGATTTGTGTACTTTCTAAGCTTATGATAGAATACATGCTATGACTGTGCAATTGAGCGATCACCCCAAAAATGAAACACGTTAGACAATGAAAGTTTAGTAACTTTTTATCCCCTTTTCGTGAGAGTGTTTTCGGTTTTAATGTTTTCTAGCCATAAGAGTGTCCATAAATTTCATTTCTTAAAGTATTCTCGACAAATCTTTTTATGATATATTGTTAACAGTTCTACTTGATGGTTAGCATAAGACCAAGTGGTGTGGACATTTGATAACATTAAAGTAGTTTAATACTTTTCGTGGTAAATACCCCTATATAACTTTGCAATGTTCTCACTAATGCTCAAAAACGAGATATTTTCTAAAGAATGTTACAGTGTAAAACCAAAAATGGTTACACCATTACATAAATTAAGCAAGTACAAAGATTAAGGACAATGTTACAGCGTAACACCATATCTAAATACGCCGTAACCATATATTTAGAAGAAAATCTTGACAAAGTTAGAGTTACGGCGTAACACCCTATCCAGTTACGCCGTAACCTGAAGATCTACAAATATGAAATGAAGATCACGTACTTATGGACATTATTTGAAGGTTACGGCGTAACACCATATATGGTTACATCGTAACAATTGCTTAAATATGGAATGTCGTGTATGATGGTTACGGCATAACACCTTTATTGGTTGCACCGTAACAAGTTCAATACCTATAAATAGAGGCCTCATTCAAGCTATTCCGACATCACTTCCTTGACAGCCAATTGGAGAGGCGGCAAAGGCTTCCAACTTTTAAAGAATTCCACCTGGAGTCCAAGGGTGATCACACTTTACTTACATTTTGTATTTAATCATTCAAATACGAATACTGTAAGAATTATGAGTTTTCAATCTATGATTTCTTCTATTTCTTACTATGTTTCCGTTACCATGAGCGGCTAAGCACTTAAAGTGATGGCCTATTTATGTAGTTACTTTTTTATGATTGTTTCCTATTAGATTATAGTTTCGTTAGATATTCCTTGACTATCGTGTAACCCTAGGTTTTGGTAGTACGGTGGTTTGGACCTAGCTTGCCACATTATTAGATTATCTAGTCAATATGGGATCCAATATGTACTAGAAAGGATCACTAACTTCTTACTTGGTGTAGGAACTAACCGGTCACCATACTTATCACTTAATATACTTAAAAAGCACAGGAACTCTTTTAAAGGGGGTTAATAATCATTATAGATTATTAGATATGTTTTGGGAATAGTTGGGATTAATCACTACAACCCGGATAACCTACCTCCTAGATGATTTGGGACTGATTTGGAATCGTAGGGAGTATAGGATAGATTAAATATGCACATTCAAGTCTATCGGCCTTAGAAACTACAAATGAAACCATAGTTTAACATTGCACAAGAAAATGTTTTCATAACAGTAATAATGAAGTAACTAGGTTAACACGTGTTCTCTCTTGATATCTCCAACTCTTTTACTTTCAGTTATTTATTTTATTGTTATTTTTCATTCCTTATCAAAAACCATTTTCAAAACGTGACATTTCAAATTAAAACTAATTACAACTTAGCTCTTGGGACGACCTCGGATTTACCATTCTATACTACCCATGATCGGGTTCTCTGCCCGTAAGTGCGTGGTTAGGTAGATCGAGTTTTATAAATTTAAAACTTGGTAATAATATATTTTAAAATAAAATACGCATCAATCACGAAAGCTCAAGCGAACAGGGTGGAAGTGGTGTAATTGAGAA
This sequence comes from Tanacetum coccineum, assembly GCA_026074375.1. NCBI lineage: Eukaryota > Viridiplantae > Streptophyta > Magnoliopsida > Asterales > Asteraceae > Tanacetum > Tanacetum coccineum. The sequence goes on along the minus strand of BQNB010023983.1, from coordinate 47,440 downwards.
TGCTGACTTGTGGTAAAACCATGGTAGACATGATATCGAACGTAATTTTTAGAGCAAAACTTGAGGTCGAAAAGATAATCTACAAGATAAGGGAAGGGGTTGAGATGGTTTGGTCATGTCAAGAGGAGACCGCATACAACGCCAGTTAGATGAGTCGAAGCTCTGTTAGTCAACGGATTGAGGAGAAATGGTAGACCAAAACTTAGATATGGGGATAGACTTAAGCTGGACATGAATGAGATTATCTTATCTGAGAACATAACCTCTGATAGGAACGCATAGAGAGATAGAATTAGGATAGGAGGGTAGAAGTGACAGGTCTTGGAGTAGGTCTTGCGTTTAGGCCTTTATTAACCTCTTAGTAGATTAGCCTTTTTATGTTTTGACCGAGTTCATAACCTCATATAAGAATTCATGGAGAGATAGGGTCATCATTTACGGGTAGTTCAGGCTAGGTTGGTTGTGAGGTTTGGGGTAGTTTTTGCGTGTAGGCTGTATATGTGCCTTTAGTAGCCTTCCCACTTGCGTTTTAGATAGTGCCTTATAGGAAGTTTCCTTTAGGCTTCTAGACTTTAGTATCCTTTCTTGTGCCTTTTGTCTTGCTCATAAGATTAGGTCCCCATAGGTTGTACCCTTTCTTAGATCTGTGTTGCCTTTAGCTCCTTTTTGGCTGGCGTTTCTATGTGCCCTTTCTTCTTTATGCGGTTTTTCTTTTTGTTTATGCATTTATGCTTTTATGTTTGCATGTTTATGCTAGTATGTCTTCGCTTGCCTTTTTATGTTTAGGCGTTTAATTTTTTATGCTTGTGTCACACCCCGTAAAAAATTTTGATTTATCATCGTTGACTTTTCCGTATATTAGTTTGACTTTTATAATTACGTGTTAATTATTGTATTTAACCTAGAAGTTTCCCGCGTGTAACTAAAAATCATTACCGGGTGCGTTTTGGCTTGTTAGTTGATGTAGTCTTTTGACAAATGTCACGTTTTTATGTTTCGGGAAGATATTTAAATTTTCGTATTTTTCAGTCGAGTTAGTATGCATTTTCAGTTTTGCGTATACCGTAAATGATGTTTTAGAAATATCATGTGCATGGAAAATATCTAGAATTCAAAAGATACCAACTTGCATGTCCAAATGCAATGGTGATCAAATTGGTCCCCCTCCCCTTTTATTTTTCTCGTCCGCCAACACCAACACAAACACAAACACTCACCCTAAAATTTTACCTATGTGTTTCCTTGATATTTTTGCTTCTTATGATCCATTTTAGTGTGTATATAATTTGGTCTAGGTGCATTCACCTCTCATTCACCTCAAGCAACTTCTCTCTTAAGAAAAACACGTACACCCAAACTTTGTTCTCTCCTCCCCTTTCCTCTCTAACATCTGACGCAAACAACACCCCTTAAATAATTCATTTTCAAATTTTGATCAAGATTTGCTAAAGAGTATTTTGGGTTGATCCTTATAGTTATTTTGGGTATTTTAACAACATTCGGGTTGTTATTCTGATCATTAATCTCTCCTTAACCCCATCTCTTGTAAATTAATCTTTTATAAAATTTCTTGTACTTTTGTTAACCTCTTAATGCATAAATAAGGGTTGTACACTTGTTTTTATAAAGATCAAAGATTGAAAGTTTGCAAAACCTTAAAAAGATTCTTACATATTTCGAATGGAAATAAACAAAACATAAGGAATGTGTAGTTGTGTTGTTGTGGTTGTTTTTGTGTAATAAATACCAAAGCGCTTATATGCTTATTCGGCTTATTATTAAGCTCGAATGGGCTTATTCGAGCTTATATAGCTCCCGACGCAATATGGAAACAAAAGAATTGCATTTTGAATTATTAAGGTTTTCGTCTCATATTATCTAGCTTATCTTTATGGCTTATTATGAGTTCTAAAGAGGATTTCGTGCTTATTGGACTTATTGGATTAGCACAAAAGTGCTTATCGGGCTTAAAGGGCCTCGGCCCAAAACCCAAGCCCAAACCGTAGGCTTAGACAATAAGCTCCACGGCTTGGCTTATCTTAGTGACTTATTTTAGAGCTTATTTGATTATCTTTTGGCTTATCGGACAATTATTGGACTTATTGAAATTTAATGTCTTCGTTTAGGCTTACTGGGCCTAAAAGCCTAATAAGGGCCCATTAACACTCGACTTATTATAGTTAAGGGCATCTGGCTGATTTTGACTTATTGAACTTATATAAACTATAACTTATCATCATATGTATTATGATTAGTCGTTAAGACGAGTTTTTGATAAAACTTAAGTAGACGTTGTGATTTGGTTTATAATCGGAAAGTGAGTATTATTTGGGAAAGTGATTTTGGATAAAGTCTAAGACTTTGGAAAACGTATATAAACGAAAGGGTTAAGCCGAAATTTTATAAAAACTTTATACTTAGAAAATGTTTGATAAAACTTATTTTCTTAAAACTCGACAAAATGACGAATTCACATTATTTTATAATTAATAAATGATTATTTTACTAAAACGGGATAAATGAACTAAACTATATACTCTTATACATGATACAAAGTATTTTCCTTAACGACGACTAAAAGACAATAATAAAATATTATTATTTTAATACCCGACTAAAGGACGAAAAATATATTTTATAAAATTATAAATTATAAAACTGCTATTATTCAATACATATATTAAAAACGTGTAAACGTTTACATCAAGGACGTTTTAGTTATTTAATATGGGGTACCGGGTACATTGCCAAGATATATTTATTTTTGTTCATTCCTCTTATATAATATATATGTATATATACTTAAAACTGTGAAGTACTTTTATCGAGTCAAACTATTTCAACAACTACACAACAGACGATACTACACTTCTTCACGAAACAATAATACAAACACTTTTGAAAAACCCTTATGCATTATCATAATTTTCCATAATATTATTCCTGGATCAAAAACGTTGATTATTAGGTCGTGACCAGAGACCATTGTGCGATACCGTGTGATCATTCATTTTCTTCTACTTTTTTGGGAATTATATTTGAGTTGATAAGACAAAACATATGAAAGATGAAGGACTTAAAAGACAAAGGAGGAATTTTTCAAAAGATGGAAGATTTTAAAGATACTAGAAGATCTCCTTAAGAAGATAAAGATAACAGAAGATATTCCTTAATGTTTAAAAGATTTAATTGTCTAATGTTTATCCCTTTGTAAACCTAAATATCTCTAGTATATAAAGAGAAATCAGGTCATAGGTTTTAGGTGTACACAGAAAAGAAAAAACGTGTGTGTGTATCCCAAGAGATGTAGACGTCTATAGTTTGTATGGTGTAGCTTCAAGGTCAAGGTAACTTGATCCTGTTACAGTTCATTGATGTAACCGTATTATTCTGATCAAATAATATTAGGGCTTGGAGTGTATGATAATGAAGAAAAACCTTGTTGAATAACTTTGTTCATTATGCTATTTCCGTTATGCATATTCTTTATGTTCATTGTTATTATTATCCTAGATATAAGATCTAAACAATCTGAGCTATAAACGATCCAAGAACTATCATGTGTTTTAGTTCTATCAGGTGGTATCAGAGCCTCGTGGCTCGTGATATCTGGGATCAATAAGGTTTTTCAAGTTTCTGATTTTTGGTAAAAAGAATTTTATGATTATGTTCTTTTTCGGTATTTAATTCGGTGGAGTTAGGGTTTTTCAGCGAAACCCTAAATCGATAAATCAGTAACTTTGAAGATGGTGTCGAAGGTTCTTATTGGTTAAAAGCAAAGGTTCAACATCAAGTCATACAGGTTTGCAATCAAGTTTCTATTTTTGGTTTTTGGAAAAAGGTGAAGTGCGACAATATTAGGGTTTATGTCAAACCCTAATTAATTAAAACCAGAAAGTATGGTCTTCAATCTTCTTGATAAGGGTATCGAACATATGATAATACTGATTGTTATTAGAGCTTATTATTGTTTCATCATTCTTCCTTATCACTAATCATTGGCAATATATGAAGACTGCTAAAAACATATTGTGTGATAAGAAAAGATTCTAGTGTTTTAGTTTGTGTCAAGTTATCAGGAAGATAGAACCAGATTCTTTGGTGAATGTATACGCGTGTTGGTTCGTACTTAATGCTGCTCACTGCCAATATGACATTAGTGCTGCTCATATATTAGTACTACTAGAAGATACTACTGTTGTTATATGCTTAATGCTGCTGCGTGGTTTTTGATGCTGCTAGGGTTTCGAGTAAAGGTTTAAACTACTTCGTGATTGGTTTGCTTTGGTATGGATCTGGTATGATGTGTATATTTGTTTCCATAACTAACTTCTTAGTACTACTAATGATAAAAGTATTACTACTGTTTCGTAGGTATTAGTAATGCTAAGGCTAAAAAGAAAGTTAAAGCTGCTTGTTTTCACTTGGTACTGCCAAACGAAATTAAAAGGTATTACCACTGCTCGAATATGTTACAGGTGCTTGTTAAGTTGTGTTTAATGGAAGTTAGTGTTGCTCATTTGTATTGTTAATACTGCTTGTCCAAGCTTATCTTTGGGCTGCCACGAGTGTACAAAGAAAATTAGTACTGCCCGTTTATGTTTGTACTGCCAAGAGAAATTTTGATGCTTTACTCACACTAAAAAGTATCACCAAATGAATAGGAGGAAGGAGAATGCAGATTAGCGACGGATTAGTAATAGTTTTATGACAGATAAAGCGTTGCTAAAAACATGGGAGGAAGGAGTAATCTTAACAATGGTAATTTTTAGTACTGCTTCCTTTATATGTTTATACTTCTCGAATAAGGTTAGTACTGCCAGGTTTCTTTTATGAGTATTACTACTGCTAGAGTAAAAGGAGTTAGTTAATAATGTTGGCTTTGTTAGATGTTTGTACTGCTAGTGTATAGCAGTTAATACCAGTAGGCTTCTTTTGGTAGTTAATACTGCTCGGGATTGAATGGTTTATGCTGCTAGTAGTATCCGATATCAGATGACACACACATGATGGATCTTGGACAAAACAGAAACGCAAGTTTGTTTGTTTTTGGTGTTTCCTGTTTGGATTTTGGTTTGATTTTACATGTTCTTAACATGTTTTAAGGCTCATATTTATTGGTATAATTGGTTACGAAGATGATTAACTATCACATATTTGAAGTTGAAGTAAAATTATTTGGGTTTGTGTTTTATCATACCTTTTAGCAGGAGGTAACTTGTTTGTGTTTTCAATGTTGTGATAAAGACTTGACAAATCTAGCAAAGGTGTGTGATCTACAAACTTATGATGCTCAATGCTCACATTTGCTATCACTTTAAGGAGTTACGTTGTTGTGCTCAGTGTCTCATAGAAGATGAGGATTTTGTCAAGAGGTTGCGATCTACTTATACTTTAGTCTTTGTATGAGTTTGATGTCACGTGGATAGTACACGATATAAGACACAAGTTTGGGTTATTCTACTTCAGCATCAAGTTCGTTATACTTAGTTTTCTTCATCAGTAATCATTACATAGAGCCTACAGAATTGAAGATTCAAGAAATGGTTAACATAGGGTTTCAGGGGAAGCTTATTGTTAAAATGTTTAACCATTTACATGCACCACATGAGGTGAAGGTTTTTACTACTGTAAGTCATTATTACTACTGCTAGTTTAAGTTTCTACTGCTTAAGTTCATTTATCTTAAGACACGTCATGGAGGGTAATTTGAGTTGTTGGAAGGCTGGATTAGAAGTGTGATAGTGTTTCGTGGTTGTCGAAATCAAAGTTGCATACTTTAGTCCCTTATTTGATTATGAGAAAAAGGGGAAGAAGATTTACAAAGAAGATGTGCAACGTACAGATCCTTGGTGGAATTGCATGGATTAAAAGGAAGTATGTTTCATTCATATATTAACTTCAGGGGAAGTTTATGCTTATTTGGTTTTGTCATTATCAACTAGGGGAAGATTGTTGGGAATTATATTTGAGTTGATAAGACAAAACATATGAAAGATGAAGGACTTAAAAGACAAAGGAGGAATTCTTCAAAAGATGGAAGATTTTGAAGATACTAGAAGATCTCCTTAAGAAGATAAAGATAACAGAAGATATTCCTTAATGTTTAAAAGATTTAATTGTCTAATGTTTATCCCTTTGTAAACCTAAATATCTCTAGTATATAAAGAGATATCAGGTCATAGGTTTTAGGTGTACACAGAAAAGAAAAAACGTGTGTGTGTATCCCAAGAGATGTAGACGTCTATAGTTTGTATGGTGTAGCCTCAAGGTCAAGGTAACTTGATCCTGTTACAGTTCATTGATGTAACCGTATTATCTTGATCAAATAATATTGGGGCTTGGAGTGTATGATAATGAAGAAAAACCTTGTTGAATAACTTTGTTCATTATGCTATTTCCGCTATGCATATTCTTTATGTTCATTGTTATTATTATCCTAGATATAAGATCTAAACAATCTGAGCTATAAACGATCCAAGAACTATCATGTGTTTTAGTTCTATCATACTTTACTTCACTAATTAAGGTGAGTTCGTAGCTGTTAGATATTAGAAAAAGATTCGGTCACCCCATGTATTTTACAGTTTATCGTAGCTCGTAGTTTAATGTTAATCGTATGACATACGATATTGGACCGGGTAATAAACCCACACGTGTAAGCCCATACCAAGGCCTATGGGCCAGTTTTGTAAGAACTATAAATACCTCTTCCATCCCATAGAAGAGGTGGTTGGTCATTGCATAATACAAGTTTTACTTTCTCTCACTAGAAGCTTTTATCTCTAGTCTTTCTCTCTCTAAGATTCGGCCAATCTACTAATCTACCATTGTGTTATGATATCCAAGTTCCTACAATTGGTATCAGATCCCATGGGATAATTAGATCGTGTGTATGTGCGTTTTGTTGCTTGGTTTAGATCAAAGTTGTACTTTTAAGGTTCTTTAGCTCGTTAGCCCTATTTCCTAGATTTTGATGTTGTTTGTGTTAAAGTTTAGGTTTTTCTAGTTGCTATAGCCTTCTAGTACTTAGTTGTGCAAAAGAATCCAGGCAAAAACGTTCAAAAGGGTGATTTTAGGTGTTTTTAGGTAAAAAGGTACATTTTATTTCGCGGCGGTTTGGTATTCTGTTCCTCGTTTATCGCAGCGGTTTGACATACTCGTACACTGTACTGGCGGTTTTTCAGTTCGTACACTGACAACGGTTTATCCTATTAGGCAGCAGTTTGTCAAGAAGTCAGTGACAGCGGTTTGTCGTATTCTGTAGCAGTTTGTTATCTAGTGACGGCGGTTTGACAGTAGCGGTTTACTCGAATTATTATCATAGCGGTTTACTAATGGCGGTTTACAGGTTTTGAAGATTTTTTATTTCTCAAGGCGATTTGGGAAACAAACCTCTGGCAATTTGATTTCTTGGCAGCGGTTTACTAGTATTTCTTCGTAGTTGTTTACTAATAGCGGTTAAACTAGGTAGCGGTTTACCATAGCGGTTTGTTTACAGGTTATGAAGATTTTTACGTTATAGTGGTATACTAAACGAACCTCTGGCGGTTTGAATTCTAGGTAGTGGTTTGGCTGTTATTTCTTCATAGTAGCGGTTTGGTTTAATTTTATTCTTAACATCAGTTTGATTTGGCAGTGGTTTGGTTGACTAGGCAACGGTTTGATAACCTAGGCAGCAGTTTGAGCTACTGGTTTGGACACTTGGACAATTTTCAAACCTTTAACTTGTGGACTTAACAAACTAAAACAACAAAACACTTAACTTAACTTCACCATTTTTAACATACACTCACTAATCATTGAATGATCAACTCATATAATTTCACAATCACTTATGATGGCTAATCTTTCTGAAGATATCCATTGTGTCGGTTCCGATACCCGCCCACCAATGCTCAATAGGTCTGATTTTGAGTCTTGGCAACAACGTATTCGTTTGTACTATATAGGAAAAGATAATGGCGTGAACATACATAAGTCAATTGATGAAGGTCCATTTAAGATGGGAAAGTTCAGAGAAACACTTCCTGAAGGTGCACTTCATCTAGGATCAGAACTGGATAGAGTCTTTGCAGACCTTACACCAGAAGAAAAGGAGAGGTTTAAAGCTGACATTCATGAAACGAATATCCTACTTCAAGGTTTACCAAAAGACATCTACACACTCATTAACCATTACACTGACGCCAAAGACATTTAGGATAATGTGAAGATGCTCTTGGAAGGTTCTGAGTTAACGAAAGATGAATGTGAATCATAATTATATGATGACTTTGAACACTTCTGTCAAAACAAAGGAGAAACCTTCATGAATACTATGTCAGGTTTACAAAACTCATTAACGACATAAGAAACATCAAGATGACTATGCCTAAAATTCAGTTTAACTCAAAATTTGTGATCAATATGTTGCCTGAATGGGGTAGATTCATGACTGCAGTCAAACTGAATAGAGGATTGAAAACATCCAACTATGATCAGTTGTATGCTTACTTGAAGCAACACGAGGCACATGCTAATGAGAACAAGATGATGTTGGAAAGATACAATCAACATGCTATTGATCCTCTTGCCTTTGTATCCAATGTTTCACCTTCGCAGTATAATAGACAATCATCAGCTATTCCACAATCTGCATATGTCCCACCAGTTACCCATCAACCACAATTAGTTGATAACACACAAATTGATTCAGGACATACCCCAACTGATGACTTGATTGAAAACTTAACAAAAACAGTTGCCATACTCGCCTAATCCTACAAAACACACCTTCCTCAAACCAACAATCAACTCCAAACTTCATCTAACACAAGGAACCAAGCTACAGTTCAAAACGACAAGGTTGTTGTTCAGAATGTTCAGGGTAGACAAAACAGAGGTCAAGGGAATAATGCAAGGGGAGCAGTTACAACTGGAAATGGGAGGTTTTAGAACATAGTTGGCAATGCAAATCCTGGTCAAGCAAAGCCGATTAAGTGTAATAACTGCAATAGAATAGGACACATAGAAAGACAATGCACACACCCAAAGAGACCACAGAATTCAGAATACTTTAAAGACAAAATGTTGCTAATGCAAGCTCAGGAGAATGGAGTGGTCTTGGATGAAGAGCAGTTGTTGTTTATTACAAGTGGACAGACTAACACGTTTGATGATGATGTGGATGAGGAACCAGTACAAGATTTGGCACTCAACGAGGACAACGTCTTTCAAGCTGATCAATGTGATGCTTTTGACTCTAATGTTGATGAGGCTCCTATGGCACAGATCATGTTCATGGAAAATCTATCATCAGCTGATCCAATCTATGATAAAGCTGGTCCATCATATGATTTGAACATTCTATCTGAGGTACAAGATCATGATAACTATATAGATAGTGTTGGTGAGTATCTTGAAGTACACGAGATGCAAAACGATGTACAACCAAGCTACGTTGTTGACTCAGATGCTGAATATATGAGTGATAGTAATATTATTCCGTATGAATATTATGTGAAGGACAATGCAGTGCAAGTTTGTTACCCATAAAGATTCTAGCCTAAAACATACGATCCGGAGGTCGGGGAGGATAAAAGAAATAAGTTGCCATATTATTAGATGTAGAGAGAGAAAGGAAAGATGTGTGTGTTTCTAGAGAGAGAAAGAAAACACACACTTATGAGATACAAATGATTATCCTTACCCTCCTATGGAAGTATAGGAGGGTATATATAGTCCTTAATACACACTACTATCCTAACTTGACATTTCTAGTCCTTGTGTATCCGACTATAAGTAAACTAGTGTAATTCCGTATTAGCCAACATATTTTAAGGCTAACAATATTCCCCCAATATGTGGACATACAAAATTACTTACAATGTTCCTATCAAGTACAAATACAACACAAATAAAGTCTTCCAAAGCTAAAGATGTCTTTTGAGTTCTCCTGGTCTTGAAACTTGTACTCCAAGTTATACAAAGTAATATATCTTATGTGCCAAATGATGCTTTAATGATGATAATCAATGATACGCATGAATAGGCTGCCCAATGTGTCTCTACAAATGAGCAGAACAAAGTAGTTAATGAATCATTAACTGCTGAACTTGCGAGATATAAGGAACAAGTCGGGCTTTATGAAAAAAGGGCAAGGTTTGAATTAACTGAAAGAGAACAAAATATTGATGAACAATTAAGAATAATTATCACTGACCGCAACTATAAGGAAGAATCTTTGAAAAAGGAACTTTATTCTGTGACAATGCAACTGAATTCTACCATTAACCATAACAAGTCAATGATAGAAGAAGTTACGACTTTGAAAAGGGATTTTAAACAGAAAGAAAATAAATATCTTGAAGATTTTTTAGACATGAAAGCTTTAAAAGAAAAAATTGAAGATAAATTATTCAAAGAAGACCAGTCTCTTCAGACTGTACACATGTTATGTAAACCAAAACCTTATTATGATGAAAAGAAAAAGGTAGCAATAGGCTACAAAAATCCTTTATATCTCACTAGTGCAATGCAAGTTCACTCTGCTCTCTATAATGGTCATGAAATAGTCAAGACCGGTCATGCCCTCGTTGTTGTGCATGACTTAGAGGATAATCTTGAGTTAGCTGAGATAACTAGGAAGAGAATGCTTGAGAAAGTGAAAAGCCCTTTGTGTGTTGAAAAGCGAGTTAAGATTGCACCCATATATTACTCGAAAGAGAATTATCTTGCAACTTTCACACCACAGAGACATTTGACCCAAGAACAGATATTTTGGTCATCAAAGATCCAATGCTTGACCCTGAAACCTATGTCAAAAATAATGGTGTATCTACCCAATACACCTGCAAAGCTTGTCCCTAGAGTTCTTCCAATAAAAAGTCAAGTGAAAATTAATATTTATACACTCACACAACTTTTTACGGAATTTGATAAAACTTGTAAAAAGATAATTACACCATGTAGTCTCACAGAAGGGGAAAGGGGTTTCGAACAAACAAAGGAATGTTACCTTACTGAGGTAATTCCATTTTTAAAAACGCTTAAAGAACATTTTGAGGGAATCCAAATAGCTCTCGTTAAAGTAGTTAAAAAGAAATTAAGGAAATTTTTAAAAAAATGGAAGCTGAGGTTGAACAAAATGCTGTGGACAAGCAATGTACGGACATTGAAAGGAAAAACCTTCTCATTGAAATTGAGAATCTAATTGCTAATTGTTTGTCAAATGAATTGTTGTATAGTGTCATGAATGTTATGAATATTGTATCTAGATTTTCTGAATTGCATGATGCTTACACTGTAGAACAAGCACGTGTTGTCGAACTTGAAGCTGAGATTTCTAAAGTAAAACATAAGATTGAAAAAGATGATCATAGTTAATTGATAAAACATTTTTCCAACCTTGAGATAGATCACTAAAATTTTCAATTGAAGTATCAAAGTCTTAAAGAACGTTTTGGAAACAACAAATCACAACCATCTCAGGATACTCCTGAATTTGACTCAGTTTTTGAAATCAACAAAATGAAAGAGCAGTTTCAAGGAAAGAACAACACAATTAGAAAACTAAAAGAGCAAATCTCTCACATGAATGAGAGACATAGTGAGGCAGATCATTTTCTTGACTTTAAGGCCTTAGATTCTCAGAACATGGAGTTAAAAGAACATGTCACTGCTCTTCAAGAGCAAAATAAGCATTTTAGGGCAGAGAATGAAAAAGTTAAGTAGCATTACAAGGAATTGTATGATTCCATTAAGATAACATGTGCTAAAACTATTGAAAATACAACTTCTTTGTTAAGTCAAATTGAGAATCTAAAGTCTCATCTAAAAGGAAAAATGAAATGCGTCACTATGGATACTATGAAACCAAAAGTTCTTGCCCCTGGTATGTATGCAATCGATGTTGAACCAATTCCCCCTCGCAATAGGAACAATAGGGAATTTCATCTAGATTATCTCAAACATCTTAAGGAAAGTGTAGAAACACTTCGTGAGATAGTAGAAGAAGCTAGGATTGAAAAACCATTAGATATTGCGCTTAAGAATGTCTACTTTTACACTAAGAGGTCGCAAGAATTGTTAGAATATGTGATTGGCACTTGTCTGAAAGATTTCACTAAAAGAGATAAACAAGTTGCTACTACCCCTTTGAATAGGAAAAAGCAAGTTACTTTTATAAAACCATGCGATACTTCAAATAATAACACACAAACACTTGTTGAGCAACAGAAAGTACAAAAGACTAATGTGCCTGTGACTCCTTCTACAGGAGTATATAGTTCCACTGAAGCTAGTGGGTCAAAGCTTAGGAGCAATACAAAGAACAATAGGATCTTGCTAACTAAAAGTGACAACAAAAAGAAAAAAGAAAGTAGAAGCTCACACTAGGAATAATAAGTCTAAGTTGATGCTGTTCAAAAAAAAAAGTCTAAGTTGATACAATAGAATCGTGTTGATTCTAGTATTAGCTCTAAGCGTACTATAATTAATTCGAATTCTAAATATGTGTGCAAGACATGTAATAAATGCTTAATGTCTGCTAATCATGATAAGTGTGTTGTGAAATATTTAAAGTATGTAAATGCCCCCCTGTTAAAAAAGTTTTGAGCAAAGTTAAGCAAGTTTAGAAAGAAACAAAGAAACTATTTGCTAATGTTGGTTATCAGTGGAAGCCCACTGGAAGGAAATTCACTTTAGGAGAACAGTGCCCTTTGTGGAAACCTACAACATGTGATAGGTTCTTTGATCATTTAAGCTCGAGGTTGTTTAGACCTCATCTAGGATAATATAGTAGCAATGATATAAATTGCACAGCGGAAATAATAAACACAAATCAAAGTTACTTCAAGGTTTTTCTTTATTAATCCACACAGCCCCAAATACTATTTGATCAGAATAGATCGGTTACTCTAAGTAGTAACAGGGGTCAAAGATCCTTGAGGCTAAACTCTAGACGTCTACACTAATTATACAAACATGTACAGACACACTTTTGTATCTAGTCGACTCTCATATGATGAACACATACTTTTCTGAATGAATAAAACAATATGCCTGGACCTCCTTTTATAGCATAAGGATTCAAGGCTTACATGAAAACTAATAAAAGATATTAATGAGTAAATCAATTAAATATTCATCTTTATCTCTTTTGACCAAATCTTTATTTTCTTCTACATCTTGTAGAATCCCATAATGACGACTTTGGTCATTTTGTTTCCATCTTGTTTCATTCGTGTTTTGTCTTATCAACTCAAATATAACTCCCAACAATCTTCCCCGAGTTGATAATGACAAAACCAAATAAGCACGAACTTCCCCTGAAGTTAATATACTAATGAAAACTTCCCTTTAAGCTACCAATGATCTACAAGTTGCAAATCATCAAATCTTCTTCCCCTTTTTGTCATCATCAAATAGGGGACTAAAGTATGCAACTTTGATCTTCACAACCACAAACCATTATCACACTTCTAATCCAGCCTTCCAACAACTCAATTTACCCTCCATGACGCACCTTAAAGTAAATGAACTTGAGCAGTAGAAACTTAAACTAGCAGTAGTAACAAAGGATAGTAGTAGTAAAAACCTTCACCTTGATGTAGCATATAAATGGTTAAACATTTTAACATTAATAAGCTAGTTGAGTCTAAACATTTTAACATATCCTAGTTGAGTCTAAACGATCTCCACATCCTTTAACTAGGTTTACTAAATCCAAAGTAGTGCCCTTACAGCAACCTGAACACATTAGTTTTAGTGAAATTATGATCACTAAGAGATTTAGTAACACTTCTCAGAAACCATCAACTAGATACAAATGTAAAAACAAACAAGAAAAGGCAATTTCCAATGGCATTCCCACTACAGCTGAGACACAGTCAATTGATGATTCTGTGCAATATACTACTATTTCTACTAACCAATAGGACCCTAACAGAAATTAGGGATCCATCATACCAAACTCTCTATTTTCGTTTGTTTTCAGATGCAAGTCGTACAAATCGTACTTTGGTATTTGGACTCAGGCTGCTCAAAACATATGACGGGGAATCGCTCACGGCTCAAGAATTTCATGAAAATTTTCATCAGGACAGTTAGATTTGGGAATGATCATTTTGGTGCTATTATGGGATATGGAGACTACGTGATTGGTGATAGTGTAATCTCCAAGGTATATTATGTGGAAGGACTTGGACACCATCTTTTTTCTGTAGGCCAATTTTGTGATTTAAATCTTGAAGTTGCATTTAAAAAACATTCATGTTATGTTTGAGATGTAGATGGTGTGAAGTTACTTAAAGGTTCTCGTTGCTCAGATATGTATACTATCTCTGTTGAAGACATGATGAAGTCCTCTCCAATCTGCTTATTGTCAAAAGCCTTCAAGAATAAATCATGGTTGTGGCATCGTCAGTTAAACCATTTGAAATTCGGTACCATCAATGATCTTACATGAAAAGATCTGGTAAGAGGCTTACCAAGGTTGAAGTTTGAGAAAGACTATCTTTGCTCTGGTTGTCAACTAGGAAAAAGCAAGAAGTATACCCATAAACCCAAATCTGAAAACACCATTATGGAAGTCTTACATACCCTTCATACGGATTTGTGTGGACCAATGAGAGTGCAAAGTATTAATGGGAAGAAATACATTTTGGTCATCGTAGATGATTATTCAAGATTTACATGGGTTAAGTTTTTGAGATCAAAAGATGAAACTCCAGAGTTTGTCATTAAATTTCTAAAGCAAATACAAGTTGGTCTCAACAAAACTATCAGATACATTCGAATAGATAATGGCACAGAATTTGTTAATCAAGTTCTGACTGAATTCTATGAAAGTGTCAGCATCTTTCACCAAAAATATGTTCTGAGAACTCCTCAGCAGAACGGCGTTGTCGAAAGACAGAATCTTACTCTTATGGAAGCTACTCGGACAATACTGATATTTTCAAAAGCTTTGATGATCTATAGGCGGAAGCTGTTGCTACTGCGTGTTACACCCAAAACAAATCCCTGATTCATACTCGGCATAACAAAACCCCATATGAGCTTGTACATGATAAGAAACCTGATCTTAAATTTCTCTGAGTTTTTGGTGCTCTTTGTTACCTTACAAATGACAGTTAATATCTTGGAAAATTAAAAGCAACAACTGATATTAGGATTTTCGTTGGTTATGCTCCCAATAGGAAGGGTTATAGAATCTACAACAAAAGAACTCGACGAATCATGGAAACAATTCATGTGCAATTCGATAAGCTGACTGAGCATATGGCTCATGTGCACATCAGTACAGGACCCGAGCCTATTTTGTTGACGCCTGGACAAATCAATTCATGGCTCGTCCCTAATCCGGTCCCTGCACCTCCTTATGTACCACCAACTAATAGAGATCTATAGATTTCATTCCAATTGATGTTCGATGAATACTTAGAACCTCCTAGTGTTGAAAGACCGGTACCTCTTGCTCATGCAATTCAAGTTCCAGTTGTTTCAGACGGTACACCTTATTCTATAACAATTGATCAAGATGCATCGTTAACAAGTCATTTACCACCATCCTCAGAAGTACAACCTCCTATATCACATAAAGGTGTTGCAGCTGGACCCACTATCGAAGATAATCCTTTTGCTCAAGCTGAAGACAATCCCTTTGTAAACGTGTTTTCTTCAGAACCTAGTTCAGAAGAGTCATCATCAAGGGATGTTAGTTCAGCTGAATCTAATCAAGTTATTCAACCACATAATCATCTCAGAAAATGGTCCAAGGATCACCCCTTAGATAATATAATTGGTAATCCTTCTCGTCCAGTATCCACCAGAAAATAGTTAGCTACCGATGCCTTATGGTGCTTTTACACTTCTGTACTTTCAAAAGTCAAACCTAAGAATTTCAAGACTGACATGGTTGAAGCTTGCTAGTTTGAAGCTATGCAAGAAGAAATTCATGAATTTGATCGACTTCAATAATGGGAATTAGTTCCAAAACCAGACTGTGTAATGATAATTGCTCTCAAGTGGATTTACAAAGTCCTTGATGAGTATGGTGATGTTCTGAAGAACAAGTAATGGTTAGTAGCGAAGGGATATTGTCAAGAGGAGGGTATCGATTTTGAGGAATCATTTTCACCGGTTGCACGGATAGAGGCTATCAGAATCTTTATTGCAAATGTCGCCAGAAAGAACATGATCATCTACCAGATGGATGTGAAGACTGCATTTCTGAATGGTGAGCTGAAAGAAGAAGTCTACGTCAGTCAACCCGAGGGATTTGTTAATCCAGATCATCCTACACACGCCTATCATCTGAAGAAAGCTCTTTATGGCTTAAAGCAGGCTTCACGAGCGTGGTATAACACATTATCAAGGTTTCTCCTGGAAAACAAGTTCTCCAATGCTACATTATTCACCCGAAAAATAGGCAAACATATTCTTCTTGTTCAAATTTACGTAGATGATATTATATTTGCCTAATGCTTGTGACATATTTTCAAAAGAGACGAGTTCAAAATTTTAGATGTCAATGATGGGACAAATGTTGTTTTTCTTAGGATTACAAGTTTCTCAAAGTCTTGGAGGCATCTTTATTAATCAATCAAAATATACTCTTAAATTTTTAATGAAATATGAAATGGATACTTCTGACCCTGTAGATACACCAATGGTAGATAGATCAAAACTGGATGAGGACCCCTTAGGGATTCCAGTTAACGAGACTCAGTTTCGAGGTATGGTCGGCTCATTAATGTACCTTACTGCCAGTAAACCAGACCTTGTGTTTGCCGTGTGCATGTGTGTTAGGTATCAGGCTAAGCCTACCAAAAAGCACCTTAAAGCAATTAAGCGGGTCTTTCGGTACCTTAGAGGAACCATTAACATGGGTCTTTGGTATCCGAAAGATACCGCTATGGTACTAACGGCCTATGCAGATGCAGATCATGCAGAAAGTATGTCGAGAAGTGCTCAGTTTTTAGGAGACAAATTAGTGAGCTGGTCATCGAAGAAGTAGAAAAGCATTGTTGTCTCAACCACAGAGGCTGAATACATTACCATATTAGGATGTTATGCTCAAATCCTTTGGATGTGATCATAGCTAACGGACTATGGCTTTGCATTCAATAATATACCTTTGTATTGTGATAAAAAAAGTGCTATTGCTCTCTGTTGCAACAATGTCTAGCACTCCTGGTCAAAGCACATCGACATACATCACCATTTCATAAGAGAGCAAGTAGAGAATAGGGTGGTTGAACTTTACTTTGCGACGACGGATTATCAACTTGCGAACATATTCACAAAGGCATTACTAAGAGAGCGGTTCGAATTTCTTCTCTCGCGACTTGAAATGAAGAGTATGACTCCGGAAACTCTCAAACGTCTTCAGGAAGAAGAGGATGAGTAAAGGAAGGTCTTCATGTACCCTATGTACATATTTTAAATCCAAAAAAAAACAAAAATATAAAACCTACAAAAACCATAAAAATCAGAAAATAGAAAATACCAAAATATTTTTCAAGACATGTCTTCTAAAAATTGATAATATTTACAGACCTAGAAATGTTATTCAATAATGACACGGGTCTTTAAATAAAGTTCGAGCATAATTTTAAACCTTTTAAAACATGTCTTTATGGCTTGCAATTATTTCAGAATGCAACCCGCTTTTTAATCTGAGGAAAGCTTGTCGTCAAAAAGACAGTTGTTCCTAACAACGGGTAATTAATTTTTCTCAGGAATCGATTACTTCATATCCATGCATCATAGGAATAATGTACATTTTAGTGCGTTATTTCTTCATAAAAGAAGAGAAGTTTTCTTTTTAACCAGATAAATTTTTCTTAATTGATTCTTCAAAATTATTTATGTTAACCACGGTGGAAAAAGTGTTGTTGAAAATTAATCAGGTTGCGCTTTTACAAAAAAATTTCACTCAAACAACGACTACAACTCTTTTAATAGAAAACGGGTCATTGTTAGAGGAGAGAGTGATTTCAAATTTATTTCACCAAACGGGTTTCTAAAAACATCACACAATTAACAAAAAAGGTTTTTGTAATTGAATGGGGTTATAATTCGAAGGGGAGTTAATTTATTTTAACTCAGCCGGCAATAGTTAGAAAGCATAGGGACTTATGTGCAAATTGCTACTTGTTCCCTAGCGTTATTTAACTACAAGGACTAATTGTGCCATTTACTAAACCTATTTTTACCTTAGAAATACTAAGAGCCAAAATTAAAAGAAGAAAGAAAACCCAGGGACTAATCCTGCCAAATCTGAAACTAGTAATATATATGGCAGCGGTTTCCACAAATCTGGTTAAACCTCCACTTATTCAGTCAAACTATAAAACACACACATACTCATGCAAACCACCACCACGATCGCCATCCTTTTGTTCTCGATTTCTTGTGACCTTCTTGATAAGGTAACACTAGAACTCCATTCTATACAGTTAGATGATACCTTAGGCTAAAGGAATCAATTCAAAACACATTAAAATGAATACAATCACTAAGTTTGACTTAGTTTTTCATTAATAATTAAAATGTTTTTTGGAATTTGTAATTAAATGTTGGGATAGGTGCGGTTAGGGTTGCATAACACTAATCTATATCTATTTACGTGTTGTTAAAACTCATATGTGTGATTCGATTGATCTCTCATTCGTTTTTGATCAAAATCAATTAGAGTGTTAGTTTTGATGATGTTGGTGCTAGGATTTGTTCTTTAGGACTAGATGATGTATATTTGATGCTTAATTGAGATCTCCTTTCACTAGATTGCATGACTAGATGATTTTCGAATAGAAGTTGACTTTTTTTAAGTCAACAGTGGTTTGTTGTGTTTAATAACTGGTTAGGCATGCTTAGTTGTAGTATAGATGACATTATTAAGGTTGCTAAACATGTGTGCATGATCCTTTAGGTTTGTTTATGCCATTCGTGGCTTAAAGGGTAGTGGCATGCTCGTTTGTGAATGAAATGTGAAGTCTAGGAAGATGTTCTTAATTGCTAGATGTTGATCATGAACTCAGAGGGCGTGGATTAATGTTTGCGATTGCTTAAATAGATAGATGATTGAATTCATATCTGACATGCAAGGCAGCATTTTGCCTCTTGATATTCATGCTAGCGGTTTACCATGGTCACTCTAGGTAGCGGTTTGTATGTATCTCTAGGTAGCGGTTTGATTAAAATAAATAAAATATTCATAGCGGTTTGGTCGAGGCGGTTTGATTAAAAAGATTAAAATATTATTTTCTTATACTAATAATATTTTATTCATGGCGGTTTGGTGTTTTGGCACATGACGGTTTACTCAAATTACTATGTGGCGGTTTGGTAACCTACTACACGACGGTTTACCTAAACCACCACATGGCGGTTTGGTAAACTGCTGGGCGGCGGTTTGGGCCAAAATTCCATGTCTTGGCCCATTAAGCCCAATAACCTCTACATGCCCTATCCAAAGGCCCAATTGTCTAGTTAACTCTCATCCGGGCTCAGTTAACTTGTAATTGAGTTTGTCGGATAATTCCTGGACCTTTGACCAAGGTTGACTTGTTTGATTGACCCGTGACTCAATGTGTAGTATTTCATCAGACCAGATTTAATCAAAACTTAATCAAACATGGTATGGAAAGTCAAACACAAGGCTAATATTGTTTTCTAACATCCATTATCTGCTATTTTGTCTATCTACGTTGATATTCTTTAGCAGATAAGATGGCTGATGAGAATGTTCCCGCTCCTGCTCCTACAAGATTTGATGAACTTATTCTTCCTTTCAGTGCATGGTTACCTGTTGGAAAGGGCAATCTTCTCTTGGATCTAAAAAAATTGTAAAAGAATCCCATCTTCCGCATCTCAGTTGACATTCTCCAGAACACAAATTTCTTCAAAGCATTCACTGCATCAGCAAATCTTCCAACTATCTACATACAGCAGTTCTGGAATACCTTTGTATAGGATGCAAAGACTGGGGTATACATCTTATAAATGGACGAACAGTGGTTTACTCTTAATGTTGGTCTTTTTCGTAAGGCTTTGGAATTACCCCTCTAGACTCAGCTCATCCATTTAAGTCACCTCCAGCTGGTGAATAGGTTATGGACTTTGTGAACGAACTGGGCTACCTAGAATAAATTCACTTTGTTTCCAAGATGCATGTGAACAACTTATATCAGCCATGGAGATCCATTCTGTCTTTGATCAACCAGTGCTTAACAGGGAAGACTTCTGGCAATGACAAACCCAGACACCCTATTCTTCAAATGTTGTGGGGTATTG
Source organism: Tanacetum coccineum (assembly GCA_026074375.1). Classification (NCBI taxonomy): domain Eukaryota; kingdom Viridiplantae; phylum Streptophyta; class Magnoliopsida; order Asterales; family Asteraceae; genus Tanacetum; species Tanacetum coccineum. Next base: position 27,157 of record BQNB010023983.1, on the reverse strand, counting down.
CCATAAGTTCCAATGTTGACTATGCAGAACTTCTATGGGAAGAGTTTGTACAAGCAATCCAGACTTTCTTTACTCATCAGGCCAATCTTAATATTCCTAACAAAAAGCCAATGCTTCATGTCATTCCTTACTGCCGGTTCACAAAGCTTATAATATATTATTTGGGAAGTGAACATAACATTCACAGAAGACCTGGGTCTCCTGTTCACGTTACAGGATATGACTTTCTTCTTGGTAATCTCATGTTCGTCCCCAAAGGCGAAAAGGATGAATTTTTTAGAAAGCCTATTCCACAAGAGTTGATTATGGAAGCCATTCAAAATTTACCATACTACCAGCAAAATTTGGAAATGGTTGCTCGTAAACCCACAGCTAAAAAGGGTGAACAGAAGAAGATAGCTTCTAAAGCTAACAAGCCCAAAAAGCCTGCAACTGCCAAACAGTCTGCTATTGCCTAACAAACAAAGCCAGTGAAAGAGAAAACCTTCAAGTCTTCTTCATCAAATAAAATCTGCAAGGATAAAGTGATGAAAGTTTGCAAGGGAAAGTGGACTGACCATCTTGTTGATGAAGAAGATGAAGAACCTCAACCAGCTCCTAAAATTCCAGTGGAAGATGATGAATACAATCTTCAGAGAGGTATTCAGATGAGTTTGGAATCTTCAGAGAGGTATTCAGATGAGTTTGGAATCTTTTCAAGCACCCGTCAGCGAAGTGGCTATTCATGAACCAACCTCAGGGATCACCCAAAGACTCCCAGTTGTTGAAGGTAAAGGGAAAGGCATTGCCACAGATGACCAAGTTGCACAATCACTTCTAGAACTGCAAAAGCTGAAGAAGCAAAGTACCACGGATCAATACATATTTTAGAGGCGAATTCCAGTAACTCAAGATGCATCTACTGGACCCTATGCACAACCTCAAGATGATACCTCTATGAATGTGGTTCGTGATACTCCGTCTCCTGCAGATGCTCAAACTGGTGCTGATACGGAAAAATCTAACAGTGAGGGTAATACTAAAATTCTTAATGTTGATGAAGAACGAGGTGCGGACGCTTCAAACACGATGGCGTTGGAGGAAAGAACTGTTGAGCTAGACAAAGGACAGGCTGGATCAGACCCTGGTAAAACACCCGAGTCTCAACCTCCACCAGAGTGCGCACTTATGGAAGAAGACCAGGCTAAACCCTAGACAAAGTCATGTGGTTTAGGCTAGACCAAACCCTGAACCCATGCACGAAGACTTCGTTGCTACAGTTTATCCTCAAGTACACAAAAGCTTGAAGCATACAACTGAGGAGCACATCCACATAGAGAATGCATTAAGCTCGTCTGGGACTCTCTCATCAATGAAGAATCTTGATGATGCATTTACCTTTGGTTATCTATTCCTGAATACCAAACCAACTGAAGAAGAACCATGTAAAGCTAATGTGGAAACTGAAGTTGAATCCATGGTAACCGTTCCCATCCATCAAGCTTCTTTATCTGCTCCTCCACTATCCACTCCCATCATCGGTCTCACATCTCCTAAACTAGTATCTCTTCCTGCTCAAGAACCCGTCTTTATAGATACAACTACAACAACAACAACACTTCCACTACCACCACCTCCACCACAACAAAGCACTACAGATCCTGCGCTAGCTGCTCATGTCTCTGCACTAGAAAAGATATGTGCTGGCTTTGAGAAGAAACACAAGCTCCAGAACAAGACTACTTAAGCTCTTTCATCCAGGGTTTTCACGCGGAAGAATCATGATCTGTATTCGAAGATTGATAATTACGTCAATGAGACCGTTAAAGAAGCTGTACATAATGCTCTCCAAGCTCCAATTCGAGATCGCTTCAGAGAGTTGTCAGAATTTGAGATGAAAGAAATTCTTCATGATCGGATATTTGAAAGTGGCTCCTACAGATCACATCCTGAGCATGCAGCTCTCTACGACACTCTTGAGGAAATCTATGGATCGTGAAAATAAGAAAGATTTCATTAAAGCAACAGCCATGTCTCGTAAGAGACGCTGTGATGACCAAGATCCTTCTCTACCTCCTCCAAAAGACTCAGACCAAAACAAGAAGAAAACGCATAATTATGATGCTTCGGCTTTAAAATAGCCTCCAGTTCAGAAGTCCTCAGCTTGGAAGACTTTTGTCATAAGAAAAGCTCCCTCCAACTCCTTCAAGCAAAAGACTGCCTCTCAATCTGAATAGCCGATTGATGATGTTCCAACACCAGATGATGTGCATTTCTCAGACTCAGAGGACACCGGTGCTGCCCAACTTCTAAAGATCAAGACCAAACCAGACTGGTTGAAGCCTGTACCAGAAGAAGAAGCACCAGAAACACCTGAACCGGACTGGGTCGTTCCTCCAAATGACTTATGTAACACCCCCAAATTGGGTCGCAGCGGAATAAGGGTCCGGGGCGTGTTACTTCATAGATCAATAACACAAGATATATATAGAACGACCAAAAAGTCGTTTGAAAACGATACATTGGATTTAACAAAGTAATTGTTACATAAGCTGCAAAGACTGGGGTATACAGCTTCCAACTGGACGAACAGTGGTTTACTCTTAATGCTGATCTTCTTCGAGGCTTTGGAGATTACCCCTGTAGACTCCGCTCATCTATTTGTGTCACCACCAGCTGGTGACGCAGGTAGGATGGACTATTTGAACGGAACTGGCTATCCAGAAGAAATTTCACTTTAGTTTTCCTAAGAAGATGTGAACAATCTATATCATCCATTGATATCTAATTTTGGTCTTGATCCACCATTGCTTACGACAAGACTTCTGGCAGTGACAAACCCCAACACCCAATTCTTCAAATGTTGTGGGGTATTGTCACAAGATCCAATGTTGACTATGCAGAACTTCTATGGGAAGAGTTTGTACAAGCGATCCAGATTTTCTTTGCTTATCGGGCCAATCTTAATATTCCTACTAAGAAGCCAACGCCTCACGTCATTCTTTACTGCTGGTTCACAAAGCTTATAATATATTATTTGGGAAGTGAACATAACGATGCACAAAGACTTGGTCTCTGTTCACTTACGGAAATGACTTTCTTCTTGAAATATCAAGTTCGTCCCCAAGGCGAAAAGGATACTTTTTAGAAAGCCTATTCCACAAGAGTTAATTACATAAGCCATTCAAAATTCACCATACTACCGGCAATACTTGAAAATGGTTGCTCGTAAACCTACAGCTAAAAAGGGTGAACAGAAAAAGACAACTTCTAAAGCTGACAAGCCCAAAAAGCATGCACCTGTCAAACAGCTTACACTTGCCGAACAAACAAAGCTAGTGAAAGAGAAAACATCCAAGCTAACTCTCTCAAAGAAAATTCGTAATGATAAAGTGATGAAAGTTCGCAAGGAAAAGAGGTATGACCTTCTTGTAGATGAAGAAGATGAAGAACCTCAAGTAGAAGATGATGAGTACAATCTACAAAGAGGTATTCAAATGAGCTTGGAATTCATTTTTAGGCAACCCGTGCGGTGGTGTGCTATTCGTTGAACCTGCCTCAGGTATCCCCAAAGACCCCATAGTGAAGTAAAGGGAAAGGTATAGCACAGATGAACAAAGTTTCACAATCACTTTGGAACCTGCAAACGCCGAAGAAGCAAAGTACCACGTATCAATACATATTTTCAGAGCCGATTTCACAACTCACGATGCCCCTACTGGACCCACTGACAACCTCAAGATTATACAATTCCGCAAATGATGTCCATGATACTCTGTCTCCTGCAGATAGTTGAAACTGGCCGCTTGATCACGCGAGAAAAAATCTAACAGTGAGGGTGATACTGAAATTCTTAATGTTGATGAAGAACGAGGTGAGAACGTGTCTAACACGGTGGCGTTGGAGGAAAGAACTGTTGAGCTAGACGAAGGCCATGCTAGATCAGACCCTGGTAAAACTCCCGAGTCTCAACCTCCACCAGAGCATGTACTTATGGAAGAAGACCAGGCTGGATCAAACCCTGGACAAAGTCATGTGGTTCTTGCTGGACCAAACCCTGAACCCATGCATTATAATTTGTTGATACAATTTAATGCCTCAATGTACATGAAAGCTTGAAGCTTACAACCGAGGATCACATCCACATGGAGAATCCACCAAGCTCATCGGGAACTCTTTCGTCAATAAAGAATCTGGATGATGCATTTACCTTTGGTGATCAATTCCTCAATGAAAAATCATTGGAAGACGAACCAGGAAAAACTAATGTGGAAACTGAATCTGAATCCATAGTAACTGTTCCTATCCATCAAGCTTCTTCATCAGCTCCTCCACTATCCACTCCCATCATTGATCTCTCACCTCCCAAACCGTCTTCACCTTCCGTTCAAGAACCAATCTTCACAGAAACAACGACAACAACAACAACACTACTTCTACCACCACCAACTCCACAACAACAAAGCACTACAAACCTTTGGCTAGCTGCTCTGTATCTGCACTGGAACAGATATTGCCAACTTTGAGAAAAACAACAATCTACACGATAAGACTACTCAAGCTCTTTTCATCTAGGGTTTTTTACGCTAGAGATTCACGATTTGTATCGAAGATTTACAATTACTCAATGAGACCGATAAAGAAAGCTATACACAACGCTTCTTAAGTTTCCAATTCGTGATCACATCAGAGAGTATGTCATAATTTGAGATAAAGAAATTCTCTCATGATCGAATGTATTGAAAGTGGCTCATACCGGATCACATCCAGCATTACACACTCGCTACAAGCTCTGGAGGCATCAAGGATCGTGAAAATAGGGAAGTAGATTATTGAATCAAGCTAAGTCTCCCGTAAGAGACGCCGTGATGACCAAGATCCTCCTTCACCTCCTCTAAAAGACTCGGACCAAAACAAGAAGAAAAGGCATGATTATGATGCTTCGGCTTAAAAACAGCCTCCAGTTTCAGAAGCCACCAACTTTGACTCTTTCTGACACAATAGAAGCTCCCTACCGACTCCTCCAAGCAAAAGACTCCCTCAATCTGAACAACCTGTTAATGATGTTCCAATACCAGATGATGTGCATATCTCAGACTCAGAGGACACCAGTGCTGCCCATCTTCCAAAGATCAAGACCAGACCAGACTGGTTGAAGCATGTTCCTTAAGAAGAAACGTCAGAAACACCTAACCCAGAATGGGTCATTCCTCCAAATGACTTGCCTGAGACTGAGAGCAACTGGGCCAATGCACTCGTCAAAACCTATAAAGATCCAGAGGAAAAACAAGTTACTTCGGAAAACTGGAGATATAGGATCCTTCATCAAATGGTATTGCAAGCAGATTGGGAAGTCGAAGCTCGTCAAAGCTGATTTGGAAGGTCCAGCTTACAAGTTAGTCAGACCATTTCACAAGAACAACATCTCCCTTCAATTTCAAATGGAAGAGTGTCACTTGCTATTACGGATCAAATTGATTTGGTCAATCCTGAGGGTAATCGGGTCGTGCCTGACGTAAGCAAACCATTACCTCTAGGAGGTCCACCAGGTCAGGTAACAATTCAAACATAGTACTTCTTCAATAAAGACCTGGAATATCTTGTATCAGGTGACAAAGAAAGAAGGAATGCTCTATCAATATCCAAGCTGAAAGCGGCTTACTATCAAGACTTTAGGCTCGAAGAACTAGTACCGTCCACTGTGGATTAAAAGTGAACGTGAATACGATATTAGTTCAGCCTACGGTATTTCACACTGGTGGTTTAAGCGCAAGAATCTACAACATTACCAACACAGTGCTCCCTTTGATTGTCATGCAATCAGATCTCACATGAAGATTCTTAGTGTTGTTAGTCTCAAGACCTTCTCACGATACGGTTACACATTCTTGAGAGAGATTGTTCTACGCAGAGTGACAATAAAGAATACAAATCTCGGAAGCCAACTCAAAAAATCTGCATCCAAATATTTTGAAGACCTATACCGCTTCATCTCTTAAAGGCAACTTCAAACACTTATTGGCGTTGACAAAGTTCATCTATTCAACGCTATCAGCCTGTGATTAGACATAGTGCCACGACAACGTGTAGAAGACCGTCAACTCGAATTGAGAAGTTATCAAACAAGCTCGACCTTAACAACCGAGCTGGTATCACTGATTTCAATCAAAGAAAATTACACATTGACCACAAAGCCAAGGGCCGTAATCAACAAAGATAGGAACTAATCCGAAAAGAATGATGGAGGGATACAGAGGTGCACAAGTTAGCGATGGCACGTTGACGAGAATTCTAGAAAAGTTGGATCATATGGTCAAAAGATACGTGTTATTCAAGTTAATCCTGCATGGAGCGATAATAATTATGGTCTGAGTATGATAAAATAAGGAGTAAAGAGTGTATAGATGAGATTGAGAGAAGTCTCACGATAAGGATAATTTTCCATGAGTCTCGAAAGCTCTGTCAGTGGAAGGTTACAGATGTTTACTACAGACTCATCCAGAGACTGAATGATTTCATCATCTGACACTCCAGGTCCGATATCATTCTAATATTGGTTATAACATACTTGTACATTTTATTATTTAATATTATTATTATTATTATATATGTAGGTAATCTTTAGAATGTAAAGTGTCCATGTAAAAATTTTTCATGAGTTTCGAGCTAAACTCATAGAATCTTCAAAATTTATACTTGACACTCACACATACCCTTATAGATTGAGGGGGAGCATTAATATGTTCCCTAATCGGCTTGTGAATAATCAGCACATTTTTCTCCAGTTTTTTCTAACATATTTGAATCAATTGATATCTAAAATAATCCAACGGTTTGAAATTTTTTGATAAGAAGAAAATGTGATTAAACATATGAAAACTTATAAAACTATGATTTTATGGACTCATGTGTGTACTTCATCCCTTATGTGCTAAACACTTTCGAATATTGATGCACATGTTGAGGGGGAACGTTTTTGAAAAGCCAAAATAATCGAGGTACAAAAAGCTTTGATATTTATATCACAATACCTTGTTTAAGTTTTTCAATGGTTTTATGGCAAGGAGAACATATCCCCCCACCCAAAAGACCGACTATGCAATTCATTTTATCAGCAGTTATAAGGTTGTAAGGTTAGGTATTCGTTCTATATACACCAGAACCGAGGGATCTACCCAGATAATCCAAATATTAGTGTTAAAGTCCATAGGTATGATATAAAAATGCGAGTAAAAGGAATAAAGGAATAGTGCCGACATAGATGGAGATAGTATAGAATAAACCAACAAGGTAACTAGTCATGAATCTCGTAAGCACTTAAGGGGTTTGAAGAATAAAAAAGAAATTGTAAGGATAAAGGTGAAAAGAAAGAAGCCGCCATCCACTTAGTAGAAACCGTGTCAATACATAAACTATCATAAACACAAAGATGTTGTCTGATATTGAAAGAAAGTCATCATGACCAGTGTTGATTTCAATGCACAACCCTCCCTACCACTCAAGTCTCTCAACAAATTCAGATTCATTCTACTGAGATTCACACCTTACTATCGACATCCACGCATGATTAGTTGATATAGAAAAGGTGGCAGTCAGCACCATCCTCCGATTACTAAAACAAAACGCATTATTAAGTCAGAGCCAAATAGATCATACATAAATCTCATTAGAGACACAATTTTTTCCAGATGACTTGTCTTCACACGACTGTAAAACAAGATTGAAGCGTAGAAAAGTTTTTGTGGTTCCGGGAGTGCCTAAACGCAATTTATCGCGAAACGTATACACTTTACGTATCCAACAAAAATAAAATGAACAAAGTTAATAATTATCCTCAAAATAATTATATAACCCTTGCTTGATGTAAACATTTAATTGTTTGATGCCCGTTTACATTGAATGCTAATTTTTAGTTTACGTGATTTTACTTAATACATGAAATTAAAAGCAAACGCGTACAATACAAAAGGTACATTACGGATTTATCGACGTCGTCAATGACTTGAAAACACAGGGTGTTATAACTTACCTGAAACTGAGAACAACTGGGCCAATGAAATTTCCAAAATGTATAAAGATCTAGAGGAGAACAAGTTGCTTCAGAAAACTAGAGATATGGGATCCTTCATCAAATGGTATTGCAAGCAGATTGGGAAGTCGAAGCTCGTCAAAGCTGATTTGGAAGGTCCATCTTACAAGTTAGCCAGACCATTTCACAAGAATAGCATATCCCTTCAATTTTAGATGGAAGAGTGTCACCTGTTACTGACTGATCAGATTGATTTGATGAATCCTGAGGGTAATCGGGTCATGCATGACATCAACAAACTGTTACCTCTAGGAGGTTCACCAGGTCAGGTAACAATTTAAACACAATACTTCTTCAATAAAGACCAGGAATATCTTGTATCAGGTGACAAAGAAATAAGGAATGCTCTGTCAATATCCAAGCTAAAAGCGGCTAACTATCCAGATTTTAGGCTCAAAGAATTAGTACCATCACTATAGATTAAAATTAAACGTGACTATGATATTAGTACAGCCTACAGTATTTCACACCGGTGGTTCAAGCGCAAGGAATTCTATATTATAAGACATAGTGCCCCTTCTAATCGCAGTGCAGTCAAATCCCACATGCAGATTCTTAGTGTTTTTAGTCTCAAGACCTTCTCAAGATACGGTTACACATACTTGAAAGAGATTGTTTTACACAGGGCTGACTACAAAGAACACAAGATCTAGGAAGCGGACTTCAAAAATTTACATCTGAATTGTTTTAAAGACCTGTACCTGCTTCATCTTCAAGGCAAGCTCACCCACTTATCTGGAGCTGACAAAGTTCATCTATTCAACGCAGTTAACTTGTGGATTAGGAACATAGTCATCAGACAACGTGTGGAAGACTTGCAACTCGGCATTAAGAGCTATCAAACAAAGCTCAACCTTACTCAGCCAAACTGGGATGCAACTGATTTTCTATTCAAAGAAGATATGATTACCCCATTGTCCATAAGCCAAGGGCCATACTCTACAAAGATAAGAACAATTAGAAGATGGTAATGAGGGAAACTAAGGTGCACAAGTTCAGCGATAGCATGTTGACAAGAATTCTAGAAAAGCTGGATGTCATGGTCAAAGTCTAGGTGTTGTTCAAGTTCAATCCTGGCATGGAGCATAGAATTTGGTCTGAGGATGATAAAAGGAGGAGTCAAGAGTTCATCAAGCTTATTCAGAGAAGGCTCAAGATAAGGCAAATTTTCAGGAGTCTCGAGATCTTTGTTAGTGGAAGGTTAAGAGATGTTGACTACAGACTCATCTGAAGAACAGAATGATTTTATCATTCTGATACTCAGGTCAATATCATCTTATTTTGTATAATATATCTTGTACATTATTAAGTAGTGTATCTTTAGGTGTTAAGTGTCATCGTATAAATTTTTCATGAGTTTTTCTCTAAACTCAAAATCTTTCAAAATTATTATACCTAACACTCACACATACCCTCATCATTTAAGGGAGAGCATTAATATGTTCCCTAATCAACTTGTGAATATTCAACACATTTTTCATCCAGTTTTTCTATATTTGAATCAATTGATATTCAAAATATCAAACGGTTTAAAAATTTTTATAATGGGAGAAAATGTAATTAAAATATGAAAACTTATAAAAATGTGATTTTATAGACTCGTGTGTGTACTCCATCCCTCATGTGCTAAACATTTCGAATATCGATGAACATATTGAGGGGGGGCGTTTCTGAATAGCCAAAATAATTGAGGTACATAAAGCTTTGATATTTATATCACAAGTACCTTGGTTAAGTTTTTCAAATGGTTTTATGGAAAAGAGAACAGTACCAAAAGACCGACCATGCATTCAATTTTATCGAAGTTTAGGTATTCGTTCCCATGATCCAGCCAGAACCGGAGGGATCTACGCAGGGACAATCCAGTAGTTAGTGTAGAAGTCCTTAGGTATGATATAAAAAGGAGTAAAAGTGAGAATAAGGGATTAGTACCGACTGAGATGGAGCTAGTACTGGAATAAACCCAATGAGGTACTAGTCATAAAGTCTCGGTAAGCACTGAAGGGGTTAAAGAATGAAAAAGAATTATAAGGATAAAGAATGAAAAGAAAGAAGCCCTCCATACACTTAGGTAGAAACCGGGTCAATGCATAAACTATCAGAAACACTAAGATGTTGTCTGGTATTAAAAAGAGCCATCATGGACCCAGTGACGCAACGCACAACCTTCCCTAGCCACTCAAGGTCTCTCAACCGACTCTTGTTTCATTTCTCACTGAGATTCACGCATTTCTATTGACTTTCTCACTCCGAGTTAGTTGATATTGAAAAGGTGGCAGTCAGCTCCAGCCTCCGATCACTGGATATCGATTCGGTCCAAATTATGAATTGACGGTTGATGAAATTTGATAAATGCTTAAAACTCTCGATGTATTACAAAAACAGTTTCATAAGTGACACGTCGATTGATTTTCAAATCAATTTTCTCTTCAATCGGTGGGATAGTAACTCACTGGTTCACTCATATTGTGTTGTCTGCTTTGAGATGCTCCGGTATTGAGAACGACTAGTGCAGCTGCGAAACCCTGTCAAGGAGATTCTTCAAAATTCTACCTGATCACAGGCAGTATCTATACTGATTAATGGGGAAACATGGTTATTACAACCGTATTCGATGAAAGTGAACAAAGACTCTTTCGTTTATTACTAACGTAAATGCGCAGGTATTCTCGACGGTAGCAGCTGGTAGCCGAAGACAAGTCAGATTTATAACCACGTGCTCATACTCTACCGGCACATCTTAAGACATCATGAAAGATCAAGTAAATGTTCCAAAGCTTCCGCTACTCTGATACTACACGTCCTTCTTAAAGTGACCAAGTGTTAAAGTTAAAGAACTTCAAGAACAAAGAATATTCAAGTTTTCAAGATCAAGAAAGGTATGAGCATGTCGGTCCAGAAGTCACAAGCACAAGATGGCGAAAGACCAAAAGATGATGATTAGAGATTACATTTGGCTAATGATCTCAAAGAAGCTTAAGATCACACACAAGTCGAGTTAAGGAACAAGCTCAAGTTTAATGATCAAAGATCACTTCATCAAAGTACAAGATATCAAATGAAGAATCAAAGACTACGAGCTGAAACACAAGAACAATCATAAGATTGTTGAGCTTAATTTAGTATTTTCTAAGGTGATCTCCTTTAGGGGGAGATTGTTAGATATAAAAAAAGACTCGGTCACCCCGTGTATTTTATAGTTTATCGTAGCTCGTTGTTTAATGTTAATCGTATGACATACGGTATTGGGTCGGGTAATAAACCCACACGTGTAAGCCCATACAAAGGCCTATGGGATAGTTTTGTAAGAACTATAAATACCTCTTCCATCCCATAGAAGAGGTGGTAGGTCATTTCATAATAAAAGTTTTACTTTCTCTCACTAGAAGTTTTTCTCTCTAGTCTTTCTCTCTCTAAGATTCGGCCAATCCACTAATCAACCATTGTGTTATGATATCCAAGTTCCTATAGTAGCCCCGTGTTTTATCATTTTACTTTACCACCTTTGGGGTGAAAGAATTGCTTGTTTTTAAACCTTGGACACAAGTTTTCTTGAATTACTTTTACATGATTACGTGTTGCCTAAGTAGCGATAACCCATCATGCCTCTCTATCATGAACCGTTAATTACCTTGTGTAGGCGCAAGTGTTATAAATAGATCTGATTGGGATTGACATCCCATTTTGAGTAAGTAGCACTTACTAGTTCAAGATACGAACGAACGTATACCATGTCAGAATTTGAATGTTTCGGGTTGAACATTTACTTGGGCACTTACTATCTTTATATTTCTAAAATTGATTGGCATACAAACTGTCATAGCCTCGGTGTCATGAGCTTAGTGCAAGGTAAATACACTTCTGTGATTGTTGTATGTGTTCCAATAGTCATGCGTTTTAAATCTTGTGGTCCATACTTATGATATATCTAAACCTACAAATTCACCAACTTTATGTTGACCTTTTAAGCATGCTTTCAGGTGCTTGACTTTGGGATTTTACTTGATTTGCTGTGTGGATCTTCCTGCTATATGACTACTCTTTTCAAGACTTATCTATTTATCATACTCATTGTCATTTTCAAACATTCTTATGCTTCCGCAACTCTTTCAATTTATGCTATGAATTTATGTAAGACATATTTATATTTCAAATTAATGTAATGAGTATGAATGTCTTTTCAAAACACTCAATTAGTGGTCATTCCCTTGATCTTGTGTGATGTATATTATGACGTCACGCCCTCGGATACTTATTCTGACTAGACCCAGTTTGGGGGTGTAACAGATTGGTATCAGAGCCAGGTTATAGAGAACCAAGTAGTATACTAGGTCTGGTCTATAACTAGTATGTGATCCTACATGTTTTTACTTGCTTTACGTGTATAACTACTAGCAATATATATACAAGTATTAGTTATAATATATAACCATAATTATACTTACATTTCATCTTGCCATATCATATTTTACATTACGTTTATTGTTATTCACCATACGCATCCTGCATGGTTCATAGAAAGAGATTTATAAAAACTTTTACTTGTACAGAGTATGGCAACTCCAGTTATTACTATTTCTTATAATGCTACAAAGGAGAGCGTGGGATCTATTGTTTCGCGAGTTATTCTTTTCGGCACTATTCCTGCAGAGATCCTTATTGTTCTAGTTTTACTGATGTGAGGTAGTCGTAGGACTTCAACAAGAAGTTTTACAACTCCCTAGGCAGTCTACCTAATCATTGCAGTGGTATAGGCAAGACTCGGGGGTTGTTATCGTTCTCTAGAGGAATAGGTTGGGAAGGCACGAACAAAGCTTAATCGAGATCTACGGGATTGAAATGAGATTATTTTTATATTTTTATATTTTATAGAAAGCAGATAAATCAATGGTTTGAGAGGTTGGTTTGTTTAACTAATTAATAAACTAATTATAATATAAACTACTAGTGATAACTTTATGATAAAATAATGTATTTGCTTAATCATGCATTACTCATTAGATTGCTTCTCCTAAACCTATTGCCTTGTCATACTTGTGATGATCTGTGTAAGTATTTCCTAAGTCATGAACAAATTACACGAACCCGCCATCTATTTAATATTCCATTAAGGCAACGCACAAGTAAGGTAGTATGAAGACTATTACAAGGCACCTAAGAGTATATTAAATGAAATTGAAATATCTTAAGAGGAATCAACCATATTAGGGGTAAGGTAGTATAAAGACTGTTATCGATGGTATCCTTTCTACACACTCGCATTTCCCTAGACGTCTATGCCAATTTAATATCTTATGGCTAGTTTTCTAAAGCCTAACGTGCACATTCATCACAAGAAGCAACAGTAAAAGGATATACAATCCAACTTTCATGCAATCATAAGCAAATACAAAGGAGGGTTTAGCCTAACATGTTATAAAGAAAGCAAGAACATGAATCAATCAAACAATACATATATATAGACATATTGAATGATTAAAGATAGATAATCTTACTTGATTAAAACATGGATCAAGGTCAGTTACAATAGGGTTTTGAGGCCCTAAAGTCGGCCTAGAAGCTGACAAAATACTTAGGGTTCTGCTCGTAAAAGTTATACAAAGTTACACACCTAAAACCCTAAATTCGGCTTAATATATATGGAAATCATCACGACGGCATCCAGCTGTGGTCGCGACGTTGTCACAGGATAGAATCTTCTAGGTCTGATATGAGTCAGTTACGTCCTTACGCTGTTGTCAATTTCCTGACGCCGTTACTAGATAGATTGCGACGGCGTTGCTTTATGCCTGCGACGCCGTCTCTATGCTCTGTATGCACAATCTTTCAAGAGATTTGGTGTTGGTCCGTAGTCTTGTCCGTTTCTTTTCCAAATGAGCCCAAGTCACGTGTATTTCCTTCAAATGTCATCCAAGTGCTAAAACCCTAAAAACAAACGATTAAGCACATAATATGGGCATATTTGCATGATTTAATAGGGTAAATGATCCTGAAATAGTGTATAAAATGACACCTCATCAAATACCTCTACACTTGGAATTTGCTTGTCCTTAAGCAAATGGGCTTTTCTACCTAGACAATAGCAATATTGGGGTCATTTAACATACTCTTTAAAAGCATTTTACAACACAACCTTCTAGACCTCGTAATTAAAAGCACGAAAAGCATATACTAGCACCTCACATAAGTGTTTGGGATTCTCTCTTTCACTCGAGTGTATAATAAATTATAACAACTATGGGAAACGGAAAATTAACACTTATTACCTATCATAGCATATAATTATCATAGGCTTGGTAAAGAGGATCAATCCTCTACCACTGGGCGCCATGTATTACAATCTTTACTATCAAGAGTCTTTGAAGGGTTGTGGTGTGTGTAGGTGTTAAGAATAACATTGATGGATACATTTGAAAGAGTGTCTTTAGATGTGAATTTGGGAGTGGAAGGGTTAGCAACTTTATTTATAAGATACACGTTGGTTGGGTTGCTAAGCTAAAGACTCGGACAAGATATATAATCTCTACAAAACTCTACATCCATATCTTTCTTTTTCTTTTCTTGACTCTAATATAAACATAACATAAGCAAATGGCAGCCCGTACATTTTTATCACTTTTTTTATATACATTTTTTGTACACTTTTGTCCTGCCATTGCTTAGACATATAATACATCATGGGGGGTTTATAGATACACTCCTACACTTGAACTTTTACATATTCAATATTTACAATCTAACTAATGACTCGAATTGAGTTGGATCAAAATAACATGGATGATCATTTGACAAACATATGGGGGTATTGACTTAACTTTTCTTCCCCATTCTTCTGTGAAATAAATACTACCATGAATCTCAATTGTCTCAAAATAGTATTTACAAGGATAAAGACTAGCAACGTTGTGTACTAAATAATTAACTTGGGTTACATATAATATTATACTAAGGTAGTACATACAAGGTAGGCCTAATGCGATTTGGGTGTATCAATTGGTTCAACGGTGACATTGCCTCTTCACTTAATAGTTCGGATTAACCAAAAAATTAACTGAGAACCTTGTGAAAAAGATAGGCTCAGAAAGGTTGTACTAGGGGAATACCTTTACACTAAAAATGATGTGCATGGCAAGTGGTGTGGGGATAGTCTATGACCGAGGTGACCATCATAACACTACAGGTTCTCACAAATATAGGTTTAATCCTAGTGCCTTCTTTTCTAGCAAATCTTAATGCTTAATATGCGGTTCGGGAGGCATCAATAAAACAAATGATAGAATTTAATATACGGATCGGGTTACACTCATATATATTTAATACCGATAAATGCTCCAGAAAGGCGACAAAAGGCCATACTTACACATCCTGTAACGACGGAATAGACACCTATGAACTGCATTCGAACCTTAACTCGACAAGATAAATGTATAAACTATCTTTGTGTATCAAATTGGATAACCGATTTCTAAAGATCTAAAGCTGCTGAAACTTCACATTTTTGTTTTTGAAAAAAGGTGGAATTCTTGACGGTTTTTGTGCTAGGGTATTTACATTTCCTAATCCATGAGACGCTATTAACACTCGGTTTTCATCGGTATGTGTCATAATTTTTTTTAAAATTTAGGTCAAAATTACCTTTTATGCTATGTTTCGATATAATACCCATCATTTTAAGCAACAAGCAAATGACAATTGAAGAAATAGTTTCTACGGCTTATTTCCCCCTACACTTAAGTTGAACATTGTCCCTACTATTTTATAGAAGTACCCGTATGAACGAATAAAGGGAAAAGAAAATAAGTAAAAGAAACTAGTACTCCCCTGGTTTGCTCAATGATGGAGAAGAAACATGTGATAACTGGTTAAACCGTCCTCCAAGAATCGTCTAATAAAACTTCCAAAGAACTTCCAAGCTTCTTCTCATCAAATATAACCTGTAATCAAAGACAAAGAAAACTACACCAAGCATAAAATCCGCGGGATAGATATATACAATGAGAGTTTAAGGTTTTGACTCTATGAAAGCAGTAAAGATAGGATGAGAGTAATGATGTAATCATAGGTTTATGCAGGTTTATAAAAGAATTACAAATTTCAAATATTGTGCAAACTACTTTTCGAAAATACTTGAAATTTTTTTAAACTTTCTTGTAGCTGGGCTGACGACGCCGTCAGAATAAATCCTGACGCCGTGTTCAGCCTCTGAGCAAAATTTTATTTTCGTTTTCTTTGAAAAACTTCCTGCACGCGATTATATAAGTTATTTCCTATATGAATTACTGCATGAAACCTGAGATTAGTCAATAGAATCATATGACTCGAAACTGACGCGAATTAATCTAAACAATTTATTTATTATGTTTGAATTGGTTCTTAAAAACTGGATATTTCCCCTACACTTATTCTGTTACAAAATACCTTTGATTGCAATTAAGACAAGGTTAAAAACAAAGCAAAGCATGATTACAAAATGATGAATTCAAACATAAAAGAATAAATGAAGAAAACTAAAACACAAGATACTCCTAATGTACGATAAAAATAAACATTAGGTTGCCTCCCAAGAAGCACTTTTTTTATTTACGAGTCTTGTAGCTAGACTCGAAGTCACATACTATTACGTGACTTCTCCTTCATCATCCATTCCAGTTATATATTCGGGCCCAAGCTTATTGGTGTCTCTATAAAATCCATCTTCCAAGTCGGATGGTTTCCTACACCCTCTATCATAGTTATCTTCACTGAGTATTATTCTAGATGACAATAAGTCGTGACCTTCACTAGAAAATTCGCTCCTCTCCGGGTCCTTATACGATGTTTTAAAGGTGATCTCTTTAGTTCCATCCGTGAAAGTCATTAACCCGTGTTTCCTATTTATAGCTAGACATGCGAAGAGCCGCCCAAATACTACATAGGACAGACTAGGGTCAGTATTAGTCTCAATATTTTCCATAATGGTGAAATCCATAACGTAACTCATATTTCCTACAAATACGTGCATATCCCTTCCTAATTCTATGAAATTTCTCCCCTATACTTATATCCATTCTTTCTAATAGAGTTATAATAGGCCAAGGACATGATGTTCATGGGTAGGTCAACATCAATGTATGCATTGGCCGTGAATTTATGTCCTATCATGTAGGGGATTTAAGGTTTCTTGGGTCACCCTTTTTTATCCTAAAGTCATAATTCAATGAACATTTGGGCATCTCCTTAATTAATGACTCGTAGACTGATTCCTCACTTGTATCAACTAAATCCAGAGGTTCTTCGAAATCTAACCATTCAATTCCCCTTTCTTTGTCATTTCTGTTAGGCCCTATTTTTTCAATATCAGTTGGTTCTTTCAGCTCTAGTTGTGGTTTGTACCCTTTGTTTTCCTTGATGTTCGTTCAGCCCGGCTGTTCAGATTTTTGGGGTTGCTTTCTCCTTTTAGTTCCTCCTCTTCTGGCTTGTTGTTATGGGGGTCACTTTGATGGATTACGATGGTGTTGATCGAACCGTGGATTTAGGTTGAGCATTGGGGGTCTTTTGTTGGGTAAGAACGAGCGGACAAAACTAAAGAGGTAGAGTTAACATTCAGTTTTAGGTTCTTAACCGTGTCGCTAGGAAGTGCTCCAACATTCGATTGGCGATGGCCTTCAATACTGTGTTAATTTTGTTGGTCATCTCGCTTTGTTGTTGTTTGAAATCGGCTTCAAACTTTAACAATCTAGCGTCTTGAGATGCCATGAAGTTGGACACCAATCCTTCAAGATTTTATTGATTGTTAAAATTTTAAGGATTGTTGTTGAAGGAGCGGTTTGGGATCGAACCGTTAGGTTGGAACCGGTTAGATGAGTTTGAGAAATTATTTTGAGAATTTTGGGGTTGTCTCCACCTAAGGTTTGGGTGACTTTTCCATGACAAATTGTAGGTGTCACCAAAATTGTTTTGCTCGGGCTTGAAAGTGTACCACTTCCCTCCCGCTTCGTCGATACACGAGGATGCATATTCAACAAAGGCTTGCTCAGGATTTCCCATGTAGTACTGAGTGCCATGGGGACCACTATAGATCTCACATGAAGAAGTGATCTTGTTCACTTGAGTAGGTTTCATCGGATCAATGTTTTCTTCCATCAAACGTTGAACTTGATTTTCAAGCTTGATGAGGCGGCGGTCGGATGTACTCGGGACATCTTGAGGCGAAGAGATTGCCTTTACTGGCTTAGCAAAATCCCTTGGGTCGTTTCAACTTTCATTTTCATAGAGGGCGAGGTCCTCTAATAATGCCTAGGATTCTTCGGCGTTTCTGTCATGAAGCTTACCACCGGTCACTTGGTCAATGGTTCATCTTGTGACAAGAGTGACATGGTCATTAAAAATTTGGACTTGGAGCCAAAGGTCGATGCCATGATGAGGGACTTTTTGGAGTAAGTCCTTGAAACGAGTCCATGCTTCTGAGAGAGATTCTCCTTGATATTGTTAGAACATAAGGATATCATTGCGGAGTTTTGCTGTCCTTCCCGATGGAAAGAATTAAGCAAGGAAATGAGTAGTAAGATCCTCCCATGTGGTGATGGATCCTGCTAAAAGACGTTCAAGCCAATTGCTAGCTTGATCGCGAAGGGAAAATTGAAATAAATGCAGGCGCATTCTTTCCCTATTTTCACCGTCAAGGTCAAGTGAGTCCACAAGTTTTAAGAAATCCTTAAGGTGTTGGTTTAGATCCTCAGACCGAAGTCCGTAGAATGAGCATCCGTTTTGCACCAAGCGGATGGTGTTGGATCAAAGAGGTACCACATTGTTCCCTATGGGGAGCTCAATGGTATTCATGTAGCCCTCGTGGCTAGGTTTGGAGTAATCTCTAAGAGTACGGATAGGATTCACGTCTCCCATGGTGGTTGACGAGAATAGATTACGAAACAAATAACACGAAGAAAAGATAGACTACAAGAAAGCTAATATAACGAAAATAAAATCTCACTTGAAAGGATTCAAGTGAGTAAAACTAAGCTAAACTAAGTTTGAAACATAACTATTCCCCGGTAGCGGCGCCAAAAACTTGATGTGGGGTAGTCGTAGGACTTCAACAAGAAGTTTTACAACTCCCTAGGCAGTGTACCTAATCGTTGCAGTGTAGTATAAGCACGATTCAGGGGTTGTTATCGTTCTCTAGGGGAATAGGTTGGGAAGGCTCGAACAAAGCTTAACCGAGATCTACATGATTAAAATAAGATTATTTTTGTATTTTTATATTTTATAGAAAGCAGTTAAATCAATGGTTTGAGAGATTGGTTTGTTTAACTAAGTAATAAACTAATTATAATCTAAACTACTGGTGATAACTTTATGATAAAATAATGTATTTGCTTAATCATGCATTACTCATTAGATTTCTTCTCCTAATCTTGTTTCCTTGTCACACTTGTGATGATCTGTGTAAGTATTTCCTAAGTCATAAACGAATTACACGAACCCGCCGTCTATTTAATATTCCGTTAAGGCAATGCACAAGTAAGGTAGTATGAACACTATTCCAAGGACCCTAATAGTATATTAAATACAATTGAAATATCTTAAGAGAGATCAACCATATTAGGGGTAAGGTAGTATGAAGACTGTTATCGATGGTATCCTTTCTACGCACTCGCATTTCCCTAGACGTCTATACCAATTTAATATCTAATGGCTAGTTTTCTAAAGCCTAACGCGCACATTCATCACAAGAAGCAATAGTAAAAGGATCTTCAATCCAACTTCCATGCAATCATAAGCAAATACAAAGGAGGGTTTAGCCTAACATGTTATAAAGAAAGCAAAAACATGAATTAATCAAACAACACAATGATTAAAGATAAATAATCTTACTTGATTAAAACGTGGATCAAGGTCGGTTACAATAGGGTTTTGAAGCCTTAAAGTTGGCCTAGAAGTTGACAAAATACTTAGGGTTCAGCTCCCAAAAGTTATACAAAGTTACACACCTAAAACCCTAAATTCGGCTTAATATTTAGGGAAATCGTCACGTTGGCGTCCAGTTGTGGTCGCGACACCGTCCCGTCAAGGGATAGAATCTTCTATGTCTAATATGAGTCGGTTACGTCCTGACACCATCGTCAATTTCCTGACGCCGTCACTAGATAGATCGCGACGATGTCGCTTTATGCCTGCAACGCCGTCTCCACGCTCTGTATGCACAATGCTTCAAGAGATTTGGTGTAGGTTCGTAGTCTTGTATGTTTATTCTCCAAATGAGCCCAAGTTACGTGTATTTCCTCCAGATGCCATCCAAGTGCTAAAAACCTGAAAATAAACGATTAAGCACATAATCTAGGCATATTTGCATGATTTAAGGGGTTAAATGACCCTGAAATAGTGTATAAAATGACACATCATCATATACCTACTGATTACCTATTGCACCGGAGGTGGTGGAGATAGCTATCGCTCCGCCTGCCAGGGTACTTGATCTGATCATTCATCCATCTACAGAGATTGGTCCATCTGATGTACCAGAGTTACCTATGGTTTCACCTTTCTTATGTTCAGATGATTCTGATTCAGACCTTGAGTCTGAGCCAGCTGATAAGATACCTGAGAGATATGTATCACTTCGACTTTATGATGATGTGGTTTCTAGGTGGAGAGACAAGGTTAGATTTCTTCAATCTTTGCCATCAAGATCATCATCACCCGATACTTCTATGACATCTATAGAGATTCCAGATGCCCTATTCCACCGACACTGTCTATAGAGATTGCTACCACATCACTTGTTTGTGACACACTTACTCTAGTGATTACAGCTTCATCGGCTGTCCATAGTCGTATTCGGACGACCACAAGGAAGAGTACATTTGGATTGAGACCCCTTATGACACCCGCACGTAGTGCAGCTCCTCGTGCAATGAGAGCTAGTCTATCAGCACCTTTATTTGAGTCATCTTCATCCAGCTCTTCATCAGGTTCTGCATTACACACTTCAGAGAGTTCTCCTACTTCATTACATGATACACAAATTTCTTCTCTAGAGGATTCTTCACACCATTCTACTGAGACTGCTCGTACTCCATCTGGTCCATTGAACTGTACGTCATCTTATGATACACCTTCATCCTCTACATCGACTGGGCCCTCTCGGAAGAAGTGTCGGTCATCAGCTTCATCAGTTCCGTCTACAGTTCATCTAGTGGGAGCCCTATCACCGATACGAGCTGACATCTTACCACCTCGTAAGAGGACTAGAGATTTACCCACCGCATTTTCTTATGAGTTGGGTGATGAGGGTAGACTAGAGACATGTTCGGAGTCGGATACAAATTTCAATGTCTGGGCAGACATTGCGGTCGATATTGCGGCTGCTGCTGGTGCAACTGCTGCAATAGTTGATGGGCCAGGTATTAAGCCCGGGTTGGAAGTAGTAGAGGCTGAGAGCGAGCCAGAGGAGGCAGAGTGTAACATTCCGTATTTTCAGGTCATTTATGACGTCATCTATTTTACTAATTATTTTTTTTCGTACGCGTTTACTTTTAATTCTTATTATATAGTAAAATCGCGTAAACTAAAAATCAACAATTAACGTAAACGGACACCAAACGAATTAAAGTTTTCGTCAAGCAAGCAATATATTATTTTTACGAAAGTAATAATCAACTTTTTATATTTTATTTTTATTAGTTGCGTAAAACGTTTACGTTTCGCAATTAAATACATTTAGGCATACCCGGAAGCACCAAAACTTTTCTACGCTTCAACAAATACCCACATTTATACCCAATACCTAAAAATAACAAAATATCTTACATATATACATGCATAAACCGGATTTGGTGTTTACACATCAAGAAATATCACAAAAATCTCAACTTGGTCTTTTGTACATCACTTGCCATTAAACCTAGCCATACCTCCCATCCTTTTGACCAAAGACTTACATGTTTACTTGTAAGGCTTCCATACTATATGGAGAGTATTAGTAGTAGTAGTGTATGGTAAAATCAAAAACCATTTTGAGAAATGTGTAACCGACTATGAATTATACGTGATATGAAATCTTATCATTATTATGACTTCCTCTTGCGTTTGTTCCTCATAATGATATTATTTATTCATTCTAGCAAAACATAACTCTTTTTTATTTTATAGCTTCATATTGAAAATCTTGTTTATTGTTTATTGTAACTTTATCTCGTTCTAAATCTCACTTTGCATTGTAATTTGTGTCTAGAGTTATGATGGTTACTCACTCTGGTATGACTCTTGAAGCCATCGAAGAACTAATCGCTTAACGAGTGGCTAAGGCGTTGGCTGCTCAAGAAGCCAACCTACAACGCAAGCACTTGTTGTAAAAAAGCAAAGCCAGAATAGGGACGATGATGATAATGGTAATAGAGGAAATGGAAATCGTGGTAACAATAACTGGAATGGAAACCAAAATGGGGGAAATGGAGGTGCAAGAAGAAATGCACCAGTCACTAAGGCCTGTACCTACAAGGATTTTCTCAATTGTCAACCTCGCAACTTTAGTGGTACTGAAGGATTTGTTGGTTTGGCAAGATGGTTTGAGAAAATGGAGTTAGTGTTTCGTGTTAGCAATTGTCCTCTAAACTCTTAAGTGAAGTTTGCTACTTGCGCCTTACATGATGGTGCTCTAACATGGTGGAATTCCCATATGCAGACTATTAGCATTGATGAGGCTTATGAGATGTCATGGAGGGGTTTGATGAAACTGATGATTGATGTGTACTGTTCGAGGAATGAGATCCAGAAGTTGGAGAATGAGCTATGAAATTTGTGTGTTAAGGGAAATGACATTATTGGGTATACTCAACGATTCCAAGAGCTGACCTTGCTATGCTCGAGAGTGGTCCTTGAGGAGGAGGACAAGATTGAGAGGTACATTTGAAGTCTTCCTGGTAACATCCAGGGAAACATGACTTCCTCTCAACCAACCCGACTACAAGATACTATCAGGATGGCTAATGGCCTAAAGGATCAAAAAGTTCGTGTGTACGCTGCAAGGAGTGATGAGCAAAAGAGAAAGTTTGATAATAACCTACGGGACAACCGTGTGCAGCAGCCACCTTTTAAGAGGCAGAACATGGCTCGAGCTTTCCCTGTGGGCAACAATGAGAAGAGAGGGTATGCTGGGAGTGCTCCATATTGTAACAAGTGCAGACTGCACCATGAAGGGTTATGTACTGTGAAGTGTACCAACTGCAAGAAGGTTGTCCATATGGCTAGGGATTGTAAGACGGTCATTGCTGCTTAAACTCCAAGAGCCCCGTAGCAAATCATAGGGTCGTAACCTGCTTTGGGTGTAGTGGACAAGGACACTACAAAAGTGATTGTCCTAAACTCATGAATCAAAATCATGCAAATAAGGCTACTAACAATGATGCTCGTGGGAGAGCTTATGCACTAGGAGGAGGCGACAACAACCCAAACTACAACGTCGTTACGGGTACGTTTCTCCTCAATAATCGTTATGCATATATCTTATTTGACTCTAGGGCTGATAGAAGCTTTGTGTTGACTACGTTTAGTGCCTTAATTGATATCACTCCTATTGTGTTAGACGTTATTTATATTGTTAAGTTAGCCGATGGAAGGATTGTCGGACCCGACACTATTATTAGGGGTTGTACGTTAAATTTGCTTGATCACCTATTTAATATCGACTTAATGCCCATAGAGCTTGTAGTTTCGATGTTATAATTGGTATAGATTGGTTGTCGAAGTATCATGCCGTGATTGTCTGTGAAGAGAAGTTGTTCGTATTCCCTACGGTAATGAGATATTAACAATTCGAGGCGACGGAAGTAAAGAAGGGAGTAACTCGAGATTAAACATCATCTCGTAAACCAAGACTCAAAAGTACATTCATAAAGGGTGCCATGTGTTTCTGGCACAGATTTCGGTTAAGAAGATAGAAGACAAGTCGGAGGAGAAGCGACTTGAAGATGTGCCGATCATCCAGGATTTTTTAGAGATCTTTCCAGAAGACTTGTCAAGACTTCCACCTGCTCGATAAGTCGAATTTCAAATTGACTTAATCCCCGATGCTGCACCTGTAGCACGAGCTCCATATCGATTAGCACAGTCTGAGATGCAAGAGTTGTCTACTCAAATGCAAGAACTAGCTGACAAGAGATTTATAAGGCCAAGTTCCTTACCCTAGGGAGCTCCGGTTTTATTTGTCAAGAAGGAAGGATCATTCCACATGTGTATCAACTATCGCGAATTGAACAAACTTACAGTGAAGAACCGTTATCCACTCCCGATGATCGATGGCCTATTTGATCAATTGCAAAGATCGAGTGTTTACTCGAAGATCGATTTAAGGTCTGGTTATCACCAACTTCGAGTTCGAGAAGAGGATATTCCAAAGACGGCATTTAGGACTCGTTATGGTCATTACGAGTTCCAAGTAATGCCTTTTGGATTGACTAATGCATCGGCGGTGTTCATGGACTTGATGAATCAGGTGTGCAAACCATTCTTGGATAAGTTTGTGATTGTCTTCATCGATGAAATATTGATCTACTCCAAAAACAAGGAAGAACACGAAGAGAACCTTAAGCTAATTCTAGAATTACTTAAGTAGGAGGAGTTGTACGCCAAGTTTTCAAAGTGTGATTTTTGGCTCCCTAAGGTATAATTTCTCAGTCACGTGATTGATAGTGAAGGCATTCACGTTGATCCTGCAAAGATTGAGTCGATTAAGGATTGGGAATCACCTAAGACTCCAACAGAAATTCACCAATTCTTAGTTCTTGCCAGTTATTACCAAAGGTTTATCGAGGGTTTCTCCAAGATCGCTAGACCCATGACCAAGTTGACACAAAAGAGGGTGAAGTAAGAATGGGGAGAAAAGGAAAAAGCAGCATTTCAGTTATTAAAGTAAAAGTTGTATAGTGCGCAAATCTTGGCATTACCCGAAGGAAGTGAAAACTTCGTGGTGTATTACGATGCTTCACACAAAGGGTTTGGCGCGGTTCTGATGCAGAAGGAGAAGGTCATAACTTATGCATCCCGCTAACTCATAGTTCATGAAAAGAACTACACGACCCACGACTTGGAATTAGGAGATGTGTTATTCGCCCTCAAGATGTGGAGATATTATTTATATAGAACGAAATGCGTTGTGTTCACTGATCATAAGAGCTTGCAACATATTCTTGATCAAAAGGAGTTGAACATGCGACAACGTAGATGGTTGGAACTACTAAGTGATTACGACTGCGAGCTTTATTATCATCCTGGAAAGACGAACGTGGTAGCAGATACCTTAAGCCGAAAGCAAAGGGTTAAGCCGCTACGAGTTCGAGACTTAATGATGACAATCGACTTAAACCTTCCATCTCAGATTTTGAATGCCCAAAGTGAAGCAAGGAGAGAAGATAATTAAGAAACAGAAGACTTATTAGGTATGATCAAGAAGCTTGAACCCCATACTGATGGAACATTATATTTGAAAAATAAGAGTTGGATACCCTATTTTGGCAACTTAAGAGTTGAGATTATGTATGAGTTACATAAGTCAAAGTACTCTATCCATCTTGGATCTTACAAGATGTACCAGGACCTTAAGAAGTTATATTGGTGGCCCAATATGAAAGCAGAAATTGCCACCCACGTCAGCAAATGCTTGACTTGTGCTAAGGTTTAAGCTAAACTCCAAAGCCTTCTGGTTTGCTGGTATAACCTGAGATTCCCCAATAGAAGTGGGAAAAGATCACCATGGACTTCGTGACCAAACTGCCAATGACATCGACTGGTTAAGATACGATCTGGGTGATCATTGACCGGCTCACTAAATCTGCTCATTTTTTGCCAATGAAGGAAACAGACTCGATGGAGAAGTTAACGAGGTAGTACTTAAAAGAAGTTGTCTCGAGGCATGGAGTTTCAGTTTCAATCATCTCTGATCGTGATAGTAGATTTACCTCTTATTTCTGGCAGTCACTCCAGAAAGCATTAGGAACACAATTGGATATGAGCATCGCTTATCACCCACAGACGGTTGGTCAGAGTAAAAGAACCATCCATACATTAGAAGACATGTTGCGTGCTTGTATGATTAATTTTGGAAAGTGTTGGGATAGACATCTACCTTTGGTTGAATTTTTGTACAACAACAGTTATCACACTATCATCAAGGTAGCACCGTTCGAGGTATTATATGTTCGTAGGTGTCGATCGCCTATTTGCTAGACTGAGGTTAGAGATAATTAACTCACAGGTCCGGAGATTATTCATGAGACGACCGAAAAGATCGTTCAAATCAAAAGTCGTATTCAAGCTGCACGTGATAGGAAAAAGAGTGATGCCGACAAGAGACGTAAGCCTTTGGAATTCCAGGTTGAGGATAAGGTTATGTTGAAGGTTTCACCATGGAAAGGGGTGATACGTTTTGGCAAACGAGGAAAGCTGAACCTTCATTATACTGGACCTTTCAAAATCCTTGCTAAGGTTGGAACGGTTGCTTACCGTCTTAAACTCCCAGAACAATTAAGTAGAGTTCATAGTACATTTCACATTTTTAATCTGAAGAAGTATTTATCTGACGAAACACTTGTTATTTCGCTAGATGAAATCCAAATTGATGACAAGCTTCATTTCGTCGAAGAACCCGTTGAAATCATGGACCGTGAGGTCAAACGTTTAAAGCAGAGTCGTATTCCTATCGTCAAGGTTCGTTGGAACTCGAGAAGAGGTCCCGAGTTCACCTAAGAATGCGAAGACCAGTTTCAAAAGAAATACCCACATTTGTTTTCAAAATCTTTAACTGCACCAGATAGCATGTCTTAAGCTTGGTGGAAAAAGATTTTATAACGAGGAAAGGATGTCACACCCCATAAAAACTTCTGATTTATCATCGTTGACTTTTTCGTATATTAGTTTGACTTTTATAATTACGTGTTAAATATTGTATTTCACCGGGAAGTTTCCCGCGTGTAACTAAAAATCGTTACCGGATGTGTTCCGGCTTGCTAGTTGATGTAGTCTTTTGACAAATGTCACGTTTTTTATGTTTCGAGGAGATATTTAAATTTTCATATTTTTCAGTCAAGTTAGTACGCGTTTTTAGTTTTGCATATA
>BQNB010023982.1:0-61212 GCA_026074375.1 Tanacetum coccineum | reverse complement strand
TTGTTTGCATTTTGTCAAAATCTGTCAAAGAGTTGCTAAGTATAGAAAAAAGAAGAATTGACTTTTTCAATTGCTTTTTATAGCTTATCCTAAATTTCCAAATGCTTTTTGATTGTTGTTATGAGATCTTTAGGGTCTAATCTTGATCTGTTTGAAGGTTAATAGCCCATAAGGAACTGTTTGCTAGCTTATTTTTAAGCTAGAAAAGTCCTCTTTGGCTTTTTTGATTGACAGTTTTTGGCCAATAGCCATTTTGCTTATTATAGCTTATTTGCTTATTGCATTAGCTTATTTAGGTTTAGTATAGCTTATTAGGTTAGTTTAAGCCTGTTCTAGCTTATTTGGTTTTTTCTTAAGCTTATTTGCTTCTTAGTGTAAAATTTTAAGTGTTTTAACCATTTCTAGCTTTTTTGTCTATTTAGCTTATTGTCATTGCTTATTTTTGATCTCTTTTGCTTTTTAGGTATAGCTTATTGCTTGCTTTAGCTTATTTTCCATTTTCATTTGCTTATTTGTCATCAAAAAATCCAAACAGTTAGCAATTTAGACTTTAAGTATATTTAGCTTATTCTGTCGCCTTATTTGGCTTATTTAGGGCTTATTTGTGGTTTAGAAAAAAAGTGGCTTTGTTAAATTTGCTTATTTTTAAGTCCTTTAAAAGTTTGTAAAAAAATGAAAAACAAAAACGTATGGGATAGGGGAAGCCCCAGGTGAGCCTGGGCTCGAACCCGGGACCTCAACCCTCTCACCAAACGTTTATAACACACTCACTATCGTTGTGCTACAATAGCTCATCCGGTAGTGTTTTGCAAAATATAATACTTACCATCTTTTTCACCTTTTCTTTTCATAAGCACTTCGAAGCTTATTATGAGTTTTTCCGGGCTTATTGGATAAGCTGTTTCATTAAGCTTATTTTTCCTGCATTCTTCATATAGTTTATGACTTTTGTGCATTTTTCTAGATTTTTACCATTTAGTTTAGTATTTTTAATTAATTTTTCTTTTTAAATTCATTTTTAATTCATAAAAAATTATAAAAAAGTCAAAAAATATAATTCTTTTTTAGAAAATTTTCTTTTATCATATAGTTTCTAGGAAAATTAGTTTTACTTTCGTAGGGTTTAAATTGTAAAATTTCATTTTTTAAAGAACGGGATTCGTTTCCATTCACGTTTTTTGTGTTTTAAAGCTCAAATCAACCTCGTTTTCGTTCTAGTTTTCTTTAATCTTACTTTTTAGTTAATTAGAGTTTATTAAAAGTGAAAAAAATCATTTTAGGTTAATTTTTGAAAATTTAAGGTTTTTAAGTGTCGTTTTTAGATTTTCGTTTACGTTTTTAGTATAATTTTGTGTGCCTTTCTCATTTCTAGTATAGATTGCCTTATTTTTCCCGTAGATTTAGAATCCAACCCAAATCTTGTTTTATTCAAACATCAAATGTCAAACCAACTCTCGACTTTCCAATTCACTCCTCGTTGGGGATAAACGACCTGGGAATATCGTATACTACTTCCGGTTTCATTGATTTTGTGGATTTTGATCCTTATTATATATTTATATTTATTTATATTTATATATATATAAAGGGTTGAATTCAATTCTAATCAATTTTTGGCGCCGTTGCCGGGGAGGAGTGTAAAAGCTTTTGTCGTTTCGAAGTTTGACAATTAGTGCTTTGAAGTTCCTTTCCTTGTGAAGTTATTTTGTTTATTAAAAATACAAAAATACAAAAATATTTTTCATTTCTTATTATTATTATTATTATTAAATAAAAAAAAACCAAAAATATAAAAACATTGTCCATAAAAAGAAATAAAAATCATCAAGTTGGTAAAAGAACACCAACATATAATACTTTCAATTGAAGTATTATCCATTAATAAGTTCCCAAACCAAAGAATCAAAAACTTACCTTTTGTGTCACTCGCGACGTACGGCTCACCTTTAAAAGTTAATTCTTTTAAAGAGCTACCGAGAAGCTTGTTGATTATTAGGTTTAAGTGTCTTATCTCGTTGTCCGTTATTAAAATAGATTGTGAAAAATTGTTGAAAAACCAAAAAATTAGTGTAAATTTTCTTTTTATATTTTAAGTGCATGCGCACTCGTTCTCAATCTCGTAATCAAAACCGTCCTCAACAACAAGCCCCACCGGTAGTTGTTGAACCTTTTAATCTTGAAGAACCTATTGATAATCCTCCCGTAGTTAACATGGCCGCTAATGGAGCAGGTGGTGCCGGACCACCTCCCGCGGGTGAAAATGTTCAACCAGTTCCCGACCTCCGGACTATGGAGGAGTTGTGCCAACCGTCTTTAGATGGTCGAGGTGGACCAATTGCTCCGATTGCAATTCAAGCAACGACTTTTGGACTTAAGAATGACATGATTCAACAAGTTCAAAATTCGTGTCCATTTCGCGGACCGGGTGATGATGCCAACACGCATCTCGACAAATTTTTGCATGTCACTCAAAGTATGAAAGTGAATGGGGTCTCTGATGACTCCCTTCGTCTACATCTCTTCCCTTACTCCTTGCAAGATCATTCTGCCGAATGGTTTGATCGTTTGCCAAGGAATTCTATCAACTCTTTTGACCAAATGGCAAAAATATTTCTCAAAAAATACTTCCCACCCTCTATGGTGACCAAGTTGAGAAATGATATTATGAATTTCCGTCAAAGACCCGAAGAGTCGTTATTCGAAGCTTGGGAATGTTATAAGCTTTCAATTGATCGATGTCCTAACCACAACATGTTACCCGTGACTCAAATAGATACCTTCTATAATGGGCTAACATTAAGGCATCATGATACCATCAACGCGGCTGCCGGCGGGACCTTTATGAAAAGGCGCCCCGAAGAGTGCTATGATCTCATCAAAGATATGACCGTCCATCACAGTGATTGGGATACTTCCGCTCAACAGAATGAGTCATCAAGTTCTATCACTTCTTTTAATCCGGAAATAGCGGCCCTTAAGCTTCAAATGGAAGAAATGAATAGGAACTTAACAAAAATGCTTCAAACAAACCAACAAGTTAATGTCGTAACACCGAGTTGTGAGACTTGTGGTGGTCCTCATTCTTACAATGATTGTCTAGCCACCGTTGGCCAAACTCAGAATGTATATGCTGTGGGAGCCTACAATCAAGGTAACCGCAATCTGCTTAGCTATCGTTCGGACAGTTATCTCGGACCACTAGGGTTTAATGTGAATCAAAATCAAAACTGAAGCAATCAAAATCAAAACAACCAGGTTAAGCCTTACCAAAACCGGAACCAAAGTAACAATCAGGGTAGAAATTAGTTTTTCCAGGGTGCTAACCATAATCAGAATCAGGTTCAAAATTATCAAGCCCCTACAAGGTAGAAATTAGTTTATTGCAGGGTGCTAATCATAATCAAAATCAGTTCAAAATTATCACGGCCCCTAATACCCAACCTCCGCTGTCTTTCCCCACAAAGAATTACTACAAACACATCAGGGATTAAACGTAAACAAAAGATCAATCAATCAAGCTCAACTGAACAACTTGGCTACTTCGAGATCAAAAGGCTTGAAAGTATGCTAGGTGCGACTTTAAGTCAAAATGAATACCGCTTATTCATCAGGTACGGGAATCTCCCCTAGGCAACATCTCGTATCTGCTAACGGTGCACAGAACAAATCAGTGAATTGAAAGCTGCGTACAACTCAAAGTGGTCCTTAGTACTTGATGAACCTTGCCTCCTATGCGCCTCCTCCATTCCATCAATATTACGGAGGAGATGAACGTGTAACAACAATACTTCACACACAGACCCAGACCAAGGGTGAGTTACATAATGTCCCACTCCTCAAGTCCATAAAGCTAAAAAAACCTCCATCACAAAAGACTTTTTGGGGGTGATTTATCAAAGGGATCCTCGTCACCCTCATATCCCTTATCCGTCTAGAATGAACCAAGAGAAACAAAAAGAAAAGGATGATGTTCAAATTAAAAAAATTGGCAAATGTTTAAACAACGTCATAATAATATCACTCTTGCCAATGCTTTAATTCTTATCCCAAAGTACCAAAAGATGCTTAAGAGTCTCCTTTCCAACAAGGAAAAGCTTATTGAATTTTTGGCAATCCACCCTTAGTGGAAAAAATGCTCCAGACGGTTATCCTTAAGTTTTCTACCCGAGAAAAAGCTAGGTGACCCTGGGAAATTTCTCATTCCGTAAGGTTTTAGTAAGCTAAAGTGCAAAGCCCTAGCCGACTTAGGTGCTAGCATAAACTTGATGCCACTCTTGGTTTGGAAAAAGTTAGGATTACCCGAGCTTATTTCCAAACCAAAATGTCTCTGACTAGCTAACCGAGATATTTGTACTCTAAAAGGAATTGCAAGAGATGTCTTTGTTCCTGTTGGAAAGTTCACATTCCCTGCCGATTTCATCATTGTTGATTCATGAACTCGAAAAGTCCTCGTGTCACCCCTTAACATCTTGCGGAAGACACATTTTCTTACGATCGCTTCGTGCTTTAATTTGACGTCACCGGTAGAAGAAATGATTCTCCGTGATGGTGATTCTTATAAGTCAAGCCAGACCCAAAAAGTCAAAGATTGACATCGTCATTCTAAATTCGAAAATTCTCGGATGTTACACTATAATTTTTCACATGAGGAAATTCGTGAAGATTTGTTTGCAACAAATCATCCAAGTGGCAATCCCACTTCTTCTCTCACTTCTCATACCAACTTAACTTCACCGAAAGTTATCAATCCCGAAAGTGGCAATCCCACTCCAACTTCTGAGATTAGTGATTATTCTCTTGAGGAGTTCGTCAATGAACTCGCTCTCATTGAGTCATTTCCACCGGGAAATGATGACATGACCCCGGAAGACATTATTAGTGAGATTGAATATTTGCTTAGCCGTGATCCATTAGCTAAATATTCTCCTAATAACGATCTTATTGATACCATTTTCGAGGAGTTTGCCGATGAACCCGCTCTTGATTACTCATCTCCCCCGAGATATGATGATGTCAATGATGATCAAGTCGACCTTTTACTCGAGGAGTTCGCCGATGAACTCGCTCTTATTGACTCGTTTCTACCGGGAAATGATGATATGACTCCCGAAGACGTTATTAAAGAAAAAGAATGTTTGCTTAATCAATCTCCATTAGCAAACTATTCTCATAGTAACGATCTTGTTGATACCGTTCCCGAGATGTTCACCGATGAACATGCTCTCGATTACTCATCCCCACCATTATGGGATGATTATGATGATAATCTTTTTGATCATGAGACCGTTAATGATGATACTTATGATGATCCATTTGACTTCAAGGAAGAGAAAATCAAAGATTCTAAAATCTTGATTGATGAACTTGATCCCCCTAGATCAAGTGATTTCCTTCCTTTTCCCGAGTGTGACTCGGTTTTCTATGAGGATTTTTCCGAGGTTGATACTTTGCCTTCGACCAACAACGAGGACAAGGTATTTAACCCGGGTATACTCATTCATGAGAACCTCTTTCAAGTCACCAACTTTGCAACACCGGATAAGAATGCAAATAAGATAGCCATATCTAATGCTTCTTTAATCCTTGAGGATTTTAATCCTCCTCCTCTTTATGAACTTCCTTGCCACAAAGAAGTTCCCGGGCTTGGAATTTTACTCTCGTTTTCGTCCGAAAATGAGGAAAAAGTTTTCAACCCCGGGATTCTAACTTCTATAAGAGTTCATACTTCTCATCTCCCGGGACTATCTTATCGGGACTCTAAAGCTTTCAAAGTCATTAACATTTTTGAAAGCCCGATGGAGATTTTTCCTTGCTCTTATGAAGAGGACATCCGAGTCTTGGATGTTCCGTGTCTCCACTTTTATCCCCCTTGACAAGCTCAAGTATGGGGGGATTGGGTCAAGCTAAGTGACCTAAAATAAGCGCTTCATGGGTGGCAACCCATGCTTATCCTAGTATTATCGTAGTAGTAGTATGCTAGCTTAATAGTAGTAATGAATAAGTGTTTTTTGTTGTGTGATGAGGCTCGCCTCTTCCATTTTCTGTGTTTTGTGTTGTATTGTCCAGGATGTCCTGGATTTTTGAAGCCTCTCGTGCTCTCGGTTTTTGTCCTTCGTTCACTCGAGCTTCGAATCCTCAGCTTCATTTTGGGAATCCGATATCCAAATCTTATCGACTAACGTTTATCTTTAAGCATACTTAATAAACGGCTTAGGATTTACGTAGAGACCCTTCTTAAAACATTGAGGACAATGTTTAATTCTAGTAAGGGGGGGGGGATCTTCGATTTGATTATGCTTGCAGTCGTTGTTTTCGCGTAATCCTGTTTTTACCACCAAAATTTCAAAAAAATGAAAAATTTTAAAATTTTTCAAAAATAAAATAAGTGTTTTGTCATAGTTTTGACTTTCCTGCTGGGTAGAATAAGAATGAATTTTGACTCGATTGAGCGTGTTGAGCTCTAGCTTGTTCCTTAACTTTTAGACTAAGCATTCGCGAATCTTTTCAAAAGTCATAGGCATCTTTATAAACCAATCTAAATATGCTTCTGAAATTGTTAAAAATATGGTTTGCATTCTACTAATTCTGTCGACACACCCATGATTGAAAACAAGAAACTAGATAAAGATCTACAAGGGAAACCATTTGATGCTACACTTTACCGTGGCATGATTGGATCCTTAATCGATATCTTACATCCAGTAGACCTGACCTTAACTATGCTGTCTGCTTATGTGCCGGTTCAGGCCTAAGCTACGAAAAGCACTAAAGTGGTTGAAACAGATCTTTCGATACCTTAAAGGAACCATTCACATGGGTCTATGGTACTCGAAGGATACCGACATGTCACTCACAGCTTATGCAGATGCCGATTACGCGGGGTGTCAGGACACTAGACGTAGTACATCGGGAAGCGCTTAGTTCTTAGGTGACAAACTTGTTAGCTGGGGCGTCAAGAAGCAAAAGAAGGCACTGCTAATATCGAGTACGAGGGTCGATATATTTGCCCTTTCTGGGTGTTTGCTCATAAATCCGATTTTAGATTGATGTTTCACCAGGCTAACAGATTATGGCTTTCAATTCAATAAGATCCCTCTGTACTGCGACAGCAAGAGTGCGATTGCTTTATGCTGCAACAATGTTCAACATTCAAGAGCTAAGCACATCGATATTCGATACCATTTCATAAAGGAGCAAGTGGAGAATGGAATCGTGGAGCTATACTTTGTTCGGACTGAATACCAATTGGCTGACATCTTTACTAAACCTTTTCCTCGAGAGAGATTTAACTTCTTGATCGATAAGCTAGGTATGAAAATCATGTCTCCAAAAAACGTTGAATCGTCTGTAGAGGAAACAGAAGAGTAACTGGTGGTAACTCATAGTTCCTGTATATATGTATATATGTGGAAAACATAAAAAAAAAAACCAAAAAAAAATTTCATTTTTATAAAAAAATTTCAAAAACAAAAGAAAAAATTAAAAAATAAGAAAACAAATATGTATCTCTGGCATGTCTTTAGCAAAATCGATATTATCTTACGGGCCGTTGGAAATGTATTTAATAATGATACGGGGCTGTAAATGAAGTTCGAGTAGAAGTTTCAAACATTGAGGACATGCTAGTGATTGTGTACAGTCACTGCTTAATTTCAGGGTGTCTTCGGGTTGGCTTGGATGGGGGAGGTGACATTGGGGAGGGGGCCGGATGTAGTGGGGGCGAGGGTTGAATGGGGACTAATTTTGCGGATTATATTTTGGTAATTTTGGGGGAGTATTGTGGCATCAACATAAAATAAGTGTTTTTTCACAATAATTTGACCTTTACCCCTGCTGGGTAGAATAAAAATAATTTTGGCACTCGATCGGCGTGTTGAGCTCTGCTTGTTCCTTAAAATTTTAGACAAGCGTTCGCGGATCTTCGCGAAGAACAAAAATGATAGAGTTAAGTTGAGAAGAACGAAAAATGATAGTGTTAATTATGAGTGGGATGCTAAACAAGGATTATTTGGAAATCTTAAGAGCTCATGTATGTAATTTGTGGCTTTTTCTCCCATAAGCTTCTAACCGGATTAATATACGTGCTATTTTTGGAGATTAAACTTAAATCAACAATTTTTATGTAGTTAATAGCAAAAATTTTAGTCTTAGTTCAAATTTATACTTAAATTTTTCAAAAAGAAGTCTTCTCTATCTCGTAAAAAATGATAATATGTTGAAAAATGAAAAAATATAATAAATATAAACTGTGGGCTGATAAAAGTTTGCTGTATCTTGCCGGCTCACAACCGATGTTACAGCCTTCTAAAGAAAGCCCATAGTAAGAATAATAATCCGAGACTGATAAAAGTTTGCTGCATCTTGCCGGCTCACAACCGATGTTGCAGCCTTCTAAAAGGTTGAGGGTTACAATTGCATCAATGTTATGTTTAATATTAAGTGTGAATTAATAAATAGATCTCTTTTTGTTAAATTCAAATATGCTTTTGAACTTTGACTATTTTATTTTAAGTTTTTAATAAGCTATGTGTATATGGAAAGCCTAAGAGTTCATGAAACCTAAGGTCCGTGAGTCCCGATACTAGTCTATGTGAGGTGTCAAAAGCCTGGTCACTTAGCTGCAAGGTTGGGATATGCCGAGACGAAAGTCGCTACATGGGATGATCTCGCCTTCCAACTCATTATTTTTGGGTTGAACGTGAAGCATAGAATTTTGCAAAACGTTGATCCATGGTTGAAATTCAAAATAGCACATACACCTAAGATATAATAATTGTCGGGAGTGAAAAGTTCACCAGTTGCAAATATGAGTAGTATTAGCATCTTAACTGATATTTAACTGTGATTTTGTTTTAAGCTTGGTTTGGAGCAAGTGAAAAGTCGAGGAAGATGAATTTATCCTTTTGGGGGCATTCTCGGATCGAAATGCATCTGGTTCTATGATCCCTAAAAGTTATAAAATAACGAAAGTCAAACGTTCTAGTTAGTTGCTTAATATGAAAAGTACAAAAAAAAATGAAAAAAATGAAAAATACAAAAATATGTGTAGGAATAAGTGTATAGATTTAAAAATGGTAAAGACGGGGCTTTTCAAAACTTATGGGTCTTTACTTCCCCTTTAACAAACACTTAGCTACTTTTCGAGGTTATTAGTCGAGGGGGATTAAGAGTCTTAGTTTTCTAAGTGCTTACTTATAGCATTACGTGAGGACACGACAATATCTTAGTATGGGGGATTTTGGTATGTGTTTAATTACACATACCTTTGACCTTTAAAAACGAGCTTAAATGACTAAAAACGGACTTAAAATGCCAAATATATGCTTGTTTTGCTAATTGTGTTGTGCAGGAACGGATATCCGAGAAAAGGACGAAAAATCAAGCAAAAACAGACAAAACCAAGCACGGAATGGAAAAGCGTGGAAAAGCCAAAGTCAAATCAAAGCCAAAGTCCAAGAAAGACAAAGTCAACGGTCAAAACCGGAGCCGACACCGAAGAATACTTGATGGGCCCACCCGAACCCATCTAATGGGCCGGACAAGCCCATTAGTATATTACATGAAGACTTTAAGCCCAAGTTTAAATAAAAAGGCCCATTTCCTTTTTATTATTATAGCCGGCCCAAACTGCTAAGGCCCATTCCCATTTAACCTTCGTTAGTCCCTTTAGGGACTAACTTTGCAAAACTTCAATATACTTTGAGGGGGCATTTCTGCCATCCCCCAAAGTTGAATCCACCACAAGGGACCTTTATTGCAAGATATACATACACCTTGGAGGGCTTGTTTTTCCCCAGATTCCACAAACCTTTCCCCTGCACCCTCAAACAAACAGACATAAACCCCTCTTTCCCGCCAATGAACAGTACCCAAGTACTGTTCATTGTCTCCTACCTCCAGCAAACAAACAAAAACTCATTAAAACTATAAACCCCACACCCCACATGGATCAATGAACACCTTGGCAAGGATTGAAGACCATTTGAAGGCCAAGATGACTTGACTTGGTGACTACTCATAATTGATGGCTAGGATTGGTTTTGGGACTCACTCACACAACAAACACACTTTGGTTTCTGTCTCAGCAAAGAAACACATCCAGAGAAGACAAAAGACCAAAGAGAAGACAAGCTCCTAGCTTGTTTCTATATAAGTAGGACTTTGTAAGCCCATAGAGGCATCTAGCTTTTTACTTTTTGCTTAACTTAGTTTTAAATCAGCTTATTGTATTTTCTTGTAATGTCTTTTTAAAAGTTAATGAAATTCAAGTTTGTTTTTTAAAAATACGTTTTCAAGTTTTAAGTTTCTTTAAGTCTCAAAAGTCTTTCATAAGCTCTTTTAAGCTTTTATAACTCAGGGTGTATTGGATAAGCTTTCTCAAAAACTTATCTAAGCTCTTAAGTTTTCATTAGTAAGGAATTTGGCATTTTGAGCTTTTGGATGATAAGCAAATAATGGAAGTGCTTATGGGTTTACTAGAGTGCTTATTTATAATATGGGTAGGTCTTTAGAGCTTATTTAGGTCCTTTAATCCCTGTTTAGAGCAAGAGATCAAATAAGTTTCCTTTTTCATATTTTGCTTATTACTGCCTATTTTGCTTGTAACTGCTTATTTCCTTCTTGCTTATTTTTGTGCTTATTCCCTTGTTTTTCTTACTGCTTATTACTTATTTGTCATGGCTTTTTATCTGACTTTAACTATCTTTGCTTAAATCTTTGCTTAACTTCTTTAAAGTTTGATTAAAAAAATTAAAGGGGTGTTTGGCATAAGGGGACAAACGGGTCATTCTGTGTTTGAAAACCAAATGGGTAATTAGGACAACTTTTACAAGCCTTAACTAAGTGAGTTTAATCTGTTTTCAAGTGTTCCAAAGTCTCAAGATCTGTTTTTAAAGTCCTGTCTACTTAGTATTTACACCTGTTTTTGATAAAACAGTTTAAGTGTGCTATTTGATTAAAAACTTTTGAATAGGTTTTGAGTGTTGTTTTTGGTGTCATTTATAGTACCTAGATGCAGGAAGAGTAAATAATTTTAGTATGTTTGAGTCTCTTTTAAAACTGTCAAAACTTGGTCAAGTCTCTTTTAGTTAAAAAAATTCAGCTTTTTCAAACCATTTTTCAGATAGTTTAGATTGTTTTTAGCTTTTAAATTTTTGACCACAAGCTCACTTAGAGTCATCCTCCATCTGTTTTAACTTTGTTTCAAATCTTAAGCTTATTTTCCTACTTATTCTTAAGCCTGCTCTTTGTCCCTTTGAAACTGACAAATCCAAAAAGTTGTAAAATCTTTGTGACAGCCAATTTCACAAGCTATTTTCTATGCTTATATTTGTTTCAAACTTTAGTTTCTTTGCATTTTTAGATACCCTATAATCTCTTATAAGCCTTAAGCCAAAATATTCACTTTAAGAGCTTAAAAATTAAGCCCAAAGAGTCCTCTTTGGCTTTTTGATTGATAGTGTTTGGCCAATAGTCATTTTGCTTATTGCATTAGCTTATTTAGGTTTAGTATAGCTTATTAGGTTAGTTTAAGCCTGTTCTAGCTTATTTGGTTTTTTCTTAAGCTTATTTAAGCTTATTTGCTTCTTAGTGTAAAATTTTAAGTGTTTTAACCATTTCTAGCTTTTTTGTCTATTTAGCTTATTGTCATTGCTTATTTTGGATCTCTTTTGCTTTTTAGGTATAGCTTATTGCTTGCTTTAGCTTATTTTCCATTTTCATTTGCTTATTTGTTATAACAAAAGTGAAATAGTTAGCAATTTAGACTTTATGTATATTTAGCTTATGCTATCGCCTTATTTGGCTTATTTAGGGCTTATTTGTGGTTTAGAAAAAAAGTGGCTTTGTTAAATTTGCTTATTTTTAAGTCCTTTAAAAGTTTGTAAAAAAATGAAAAACAAAAACGTATGGGATGGGGGAAGCCTTAGGTGAGCCTGGGCTCGAACCCGGGACCTCAACCCTCTCACTAAACGTTTATAACACACTCACTACCGTTGTGCTACAATAGCTCATCCGTTAGTGTTTTGCAAAATATAATACTTACCCTCTTTTTCACCTTTTCTTTTCATAAGCACTTCGAAGCTTATTATGAGATTTTTCGGGCTTATTGGATAAGCTGTTTCATTAAGCTTATTTTTCCTGCATTCTTCATATAGTTTAGGACTTTTGTGCATTTTTCTAGATTTTTACCATTTAGTTTAGTATTTTTAATTAATTTTTCTTTTTAAATTCATT
Source organism: Tanacetum coccineum (assembly GCA_026074375.1). Classification (NCBI taxonomy): domain Eukaryota; kingdom Viridiplantae; phylum Streptophyta; class Magnoliopsida; order Asterales; family Asteraceae; genus Tanacetum; species Tanacetum coccineum. The sequence goes on along the minus strand of BQNB010023982.1, from coordinate 48,978 downwards.
TTTAATTCCTAAAAAATTATAAAAAGGTCAAAAAAATATAATTCTTTTTTAGAAAATTTTATTTTATCATATAGTTTCTAGGAAAATTAGTTTTACTTTCGTAGGGTTTAAATTTTTGTTAATTAGAGTCTATTAAAAGTGAAAAAATTCATTTTAGGTTATTTTTAAATGTCGTTTTTAGATTTTCGTTTACGTTTTTAGTATAATTTTGTGTGCCTTTCTCATTTCTAGTATAGATTGCCTTATTTTTCCCGTAGATTTAGAATCCAACCCAAATCTTGTTCTATTCAAACATCAAATGTCAAACCAACTCTCGACTTTCCAATTCACTCCTCGTTGGGGATAAACGACCCGGGAATATCGTATACTACTTCTGGTTTCATTGATTTTGTGGATTTGATCCTTATTATATATTTATATTTATATTTATATATATAGGGTTGAATTCAATTCTAATCAATAACCCTCTGAGCCTATTATCATGAACTGTCAATTACTGTGTGAGCATGAATGTTATAAATAGATCTATTTGGGATTGACATCCCCGTTCGGGTGAGTCATGCTCACTGTGTCGGTTTGCCGGACAACGGACGTATACCATGTCGGATTTGGGATGTTGCGGGTTAGAACATCATCACGGGCAATGTTGGTAATTTATATTGCAATTCGTTTATGTTGAGCTTCAATGTCATGAGCTTAAGGAAATGTAATTACATTTTTGTGATGTTTGCATTTGTTGCATTATCATACACTTGGGAAATCTTGTGGTCCTACATTATACATTTTATAAACCTATGAATTCACCAATGTTATGTTGACGTTTTAAGCAATGTTTTTCTCAGGAGATCAATGAGGTACAAGACAAGGGATACATTGGTGGTCGTTATTTTGGAAGTCATATGCATTAAAGATTTGGTTGCATTACATTTTGGGGACATATTTGTTATGGACTAAAATCTTTGTATTTTGAACAATGAACAAGTGAAGCTTCGGGCTTATGTAACAAACAATTTGCTAAATCCAATGTATCAGTTTTAAACGACTCTTTTAATGGTCGTTCTTATATATATCTTGTGCTATTGATCTATGAAGTACCATCCCCATGACCCATATTCCGCTGCAACCCAGTTTTGGGGTGTTACAGATTGGTATCAAGAGCCAAGGTTATAGAGAACCAGGTCAAATGTTTTTACTTGGACTCTAACCGTTTTCAAACATTGCATTCATACAAAAGAGGTTTTCACGGGACATACATACATTTGTTGCATAAGTTGGTTAGACTAGATGCATTCATGATTGATATACGTGTTTATAATATATTACGTATATTACAATAAGGGTCTTATGTTAATACTTATATAATCTACTTTTGATTTTCAGATTTTGTCATGTCGGTTTCAGAGGATTCCACGGTCAGTTAGACGGAGGTATCTAGTCCGTTCGAGGATCTGTCAGACATAGGATCTCCGGGAGTCGATGGGCTGCCCATGATGCCAGACGACCCTTACGCTTATGTAGAGGCCGCTCTTCTGGCCCCACCCTCACCGGATTACATGCCTGGCCCTGAGGAGCCAGAGCATGCACCACCTTCACCAGATTTTATTCCTGAGCCGGTATACCCAGAGTTTATGCCACCGAAGGATGATGTGCTTCCAGTTGAGGAATAGCCACTGCCTGCAGCTGTCTCACCCATTGCTAATTCACCGGGTTATATTACTGAGTCTGATCCCGAGGAGGATCTAGAGGAGGAGGGTGAGGATCCTAAGGAGGATCCAACTGATTATCCCGATGACAGAGATGATGATTAGGAGGAGGAGGAGTCCTCCGAAGACTATGCTGATGACAAGGAAGAGGATGAGGACAAGGTTAAGGAGGAGGAAGAGGAGCACCTAGCTCCGGTTGACTCTGTCCCACCACCCGCATGTCGTACCACTGCCAGGATGTCTATCCGGGATCAGACACCTATTCCATTCCTGTCTGTGACAGAGGTTGGCAGATTTCTTGCCATATCTACTCTGCCACCATCACCACTTACATCATACTCATCACCATTGCCTGTATCATCTCCACCACTACCTGCTAGTCCTACTCATCCTTTGGGATACAAAGCTGCTATGATCCGGTTGAGAGCTGAGTCACCATCTACTTCCCATCCACTACCACTACCATCACCTATTGTACTTTCACATACCAGGGCATCTATGGCCATGATGAGAGTTGCTGCACCATCCACCTATATCTTAGCATCTCGATCAAAGACACCACCATCAGGGACACCACCACTTTTACCTATACCATTACCTACCTCATCACCACCTTTTCTTTTACCCTATACTGACTATAGAGCGGATGCTCCCGAGGTTACATTACCGCCTCGAAAAAGGTTATGCATTGCTCCTGGTCCTAGATTTAAGGTCTGGAGTGTTCATCTGCTCCTACTGCTAGACCCACTAGAGGTTTTAGAGTAGCTTATGGTTTTGTTAGCACTCTGGATGCCGAGATTAGGCATAACCTAGATAGGGAGATAGGTTATGGGATTACAGATACTTGGGATGAGATGGTTGAGGACATGCAGGGGACACCAACAGCGACTGATGTGGCAGAGTTGAGTCAGAGGATGACACATTTTGTCAATACTGTTAGACAGGATACTAATGAGATCTACAAGAGACTTGACGATGCACAGGATGATAGATCATTGATGAGCGGTCAGCTCAACTTGCTACGTAGGGATAGGCGCGCCCATGCTCGCACGCCTACACTTATGAAGAGTGAGGCCAGACTTTCTCGTGAGGCTTGGGTACTGTCGATGGATGCCAATGATACGACACAGTTTGAGGTCAGAGCACTATGGACTCCTGTATTAGCACAGCATATCGAGATTAGGGATTTGCGGGCAGCATACCGCAAGAGACAGACACAACTCATAGAGGCATTAACTCTGCTGAGGACACTATAGACTCAGATGCCAGCATTATAGAGTCAGCAAACACCTTCTAGGGATCCAGCACATCCTGATGTACTGGAGGAGGCCGGTAGTAGTTCTTAGATCTAGTTATGTTGTAGCTATGTTGGATAGCCTACTAAGTATTACAGGGTAAATCCAAGCTAGTAAGGCTCTAGGTTTTATTTTCATTTTGTAACCTAAGGGTAGTGATCATTTTGTAACCGAATCACATCATGTATGTTTCCAGATTATATATCGAAGGGATGTATTATGTAATGTCTGTAATCGAATTTATTATGAATGAATGTCGATTTAGCTACACCATTGTTAACTTTAATTCAGTTGTATATTTCACTGTGTGATGTGGTCTCACTTTATTTATTGTGTATATGTCATGTCATGGTTATGATTTTATGAAATCTAACGGGTATTATATTTTCTTGTGATTAAAGAAAATGGCACCAAAAAGAACCACAAGATCAACACCAACAACAACAACCACCCCCACTACTTCTATGACTGATGAGCAACTTAAGAGACTGATCAACCAAGGCGTTGCTGATGCATTGGCAGCACGTGACGCTGACAGAAGCCGAAATGGCGAAGACAGCCATGATTCTAGAACGGGTGTAAGAAGACAAGCTCCTCTTGCTCGAGAGTGCACTTACCCAGACTTCATGAAATGCAAACCCCTATATTTTAAGGGTACTGAAGGAGTTGTCGAGTTGACTCAGTGGTTTGAGAATGGAAACTGTGTTCCGTATAAGCAACTGCACTGTGGAAAACCAAATCAAGTTTGCCACTTGTACTCTTCTTGAAAGTGCTTTAACATGGTGGAACTCCCACGTTAAGACTGTTGGTCATGATGTTGCTTATGCAATGACTTGAACAAACCTAAAAAAGAAGATGACCGATAAGTACTGCCCAAGGGGCGAGATTAAGAAGCTGGAGGTTGAGATGTGGAATCTTAAGGTTAAAGGTACCGATGTGGTAAGCTATAACCAACGTTTTTAAGAACTAGCATTGATGTGTGCTAGGATGTTTCCTGAAGAGTCTAATAAAATCGAGAGGTATGTCGGTGGTTTGCCCGACATGATTCACAGAAGTGTAATGACATCTAAGCTAAAGACCATGCAGGATGCAATTGAAATTGCAACTGAGCTGATGGACAAGAAGATCCTCACTTTTGCTGAAAGACAAAGTGAAAACAAAAGAAAGCAAGATGATAACCAACACCAACAACAAAACAAGAGGCAGAACACTGGCACGGCTTACACTGCTGGGTCTGATGAGAAGAAACCTTACGGAGGATCCAAACCTCTGTGCTCTAAATGCAACTATCACCATGATGGTCAGTATGCTCCAAAATGCCACAAGTGCAACAGAGTTGGCCATCTGGACCGTGACTGTAAGAGTATTGCAAATGCCAATACTGCTAACAACCAAAGGGGCACTGGGGTAGGTCAGAAAGCTACTTGCTATGAGTGCAGAGCCCAGGGACATTTCAAGAGGGAGTGTCCAAAGACGAAAAACAACAACCGTGGTAACCAAGGTGTAAATGGCAATGCTCCAGCAAAAGTGTATGCGGTAGGCCATGCAGGGACAAACCCAGACTCAAACGTCGTTACGGGTACGTTCCTTCTAAATAACCGCTATGCTTCTATCTTATTCGATACTGGTGCCGATAGGAGTTTTGTGTCTACTACATTTAGCTCCCAAATTGATATCACACCAACTACCTTAGATCATTATTATGACGTTGAACTAGCCGACGGGAGAATAATTAGGTTAAACACAATCATTTGGGGTTTTACATTAAACTTCTTAAATCATCCATTCAATATTGACTTAATGCCCATAGAACTTGGTAGTTTTGACGTCATAGTTGGTATGGATTGGTTGGCAAAGTACCAAGCTGTCATTGTTTGTGCCGAGAAAATCATTTGTATTCCCTGGGGAAATAAACCTTAATTGTTCATGGTGACAAAAGCAACCGGGGAAACGAGACTTGTTTGAACATCATCTCGTGCACTAAAACGTAGAAGTACATATTAAAAGGATGTCCCGTCTTTTTGGCACATGTTACTAGAAAGGAGACTGAAGACAAGTCAGAGAAGAAGCGACTTGAGGACGTACCGATCGTTCAAAATTTTCCTGAAGTATTTCCTGAAGACTTGTCGGGTCTTCCACCGACTCGACAAGTGGAATTTCAGATTGATTTGATACCTGGTGCTGCACCTGTAGCACAAGCACCTTATCAATTAGCTCCATCTAAAATGAAGGAATTATCATACCAACTCCAGGAGCTTACCGACAAAGGCTTCATAAGACCCTGTTCCTCACCTTGGGGAGCTTCGATCTTATTTTTCAAGAAGAAGGATGGAACGTTTCGAATGTGCATCGACTACCGAGAAATGAACAAGCTGACGGTGAAAAACATTATCCACTCCTAAGGATCGACGATTTATTTGATCAACTACAAGGATCCAGCGTTTATTCTAAGATAGACTTGCGATCAGGTTATCACCAGCGTCGAGTACGTGAAGAAGATATTCTGAAGACGGCATTCAGAACTCGATATGGTTATTACGAGTTCCAAGTTATACCATTTGGTTTAACGAATGCACCGGCGGTATTTATGGATCTCATGAATCGGGTGTGCAAGCCATATTTGGATAAGTTTGTGATTGTCTTTATTGACGATATCCTTATCTATTCAAGGAACAAGAAGGAAAATGAAGAACATCTTAAGGCAATTATGGAATTGCTTAAAAAAGAGGAGTTGTATGCTAAATTCTCTAAATATGAATTTTGGATTCCCAAGATACAACTTCTCGGCCATGTGATTGATAGTCAAAGCATTCACGTGGATCCCGCCAAGATCGAATCCATAAAAGATTGGGCATCTCCTAAGACACCAACGGAGATTCGTCAATTTTTTGATCTTGCTGGGTATTACCGAAGATTCATCGAAGGATTTTCGAAGATCGCCAAGCCGATGACCAAACTGACTCAGAAGAAAGTCGCCTTTGAATGGGGTAACAAGCAAGAAGCAGCTTTTCACACATTGAAGGATAAGTTGTGTAGCACACCTGTCTTAGCTCTCCCTCAAGGAGCTGAGAACTTCATCGTTTAATGCGATGCGTCGCATAAAGGATTGGGTGTGGTGTTGATGCAAAACAAGAAGGTGATTTCTTATGCATCACGACAATTGAAGATTCATGAGAAAAATTATACTACTCATGATTTGGAACTTGGATCGGTAGTGTTTGCTCTAAAGATTTGGAGGTACTACTTGTACGGAACCAAGTGTACGGTGTTCACAGATCACAAGAGTTTACAATACATTCTTGATCAAATGGAGCCGAACATGAGACAACGTCGTTGGCTAGAGTTGCTCAGCGATTATGACAATGAAATATGTTACCAACCGAGGAAAGCAAACGTAGTGGCCGATGCCTTAAGCCGTAAAGAACAGAATAAGCCATTACGGGTCCGAACCTTAGTCATGACTATTGGTTTAAATCTCCCTAAAAAAATTCTGGAAGCTCAAATAGAGGCACATAAACTAGAGAACATCAAGAATGAAGACGTAGGAGGTATGATCAAGAAGGATATACTAAAGGAAAAGTTGGAACCCCGTGCGGATGGAACTCTATGCTTAAATGGCAAGAGTTGGTTACCATGTTATGGTGATTTAAGGACTGTAATCATGCATGAGTCACACAAGTAAAAATACTCTATCCATCCGGGTTCTAACAAGATGTATCAGGACATGAAGAAGCTATATTGGTGGCCTAATATGAAGGCCGACATCGCCACCTATGTTAGCAAATGTTTGACATGTGCTAAGGTCAAGGCTGAACACCAAAGGCCATCGGGTTTGTTGGTGCAACCCAAGATACCTCAATGGAAGTGGGATAATATCACTATGGATTTTATCATGAAGCTTCCTAAGTCGTCACAAGGTTATGACACCATTTGGGTATTTGTTGACCGACTCACTAAATCCGCAATCTTTGTACCAATGAGGGAAACTGATTCTATGGAAAAGTTGGCAAGAATGTACCTGAAAGAGGTAGTCACGAGGTATGGGATACCTATCTTAATCATTTGTAATCGCGACCCTAGGTTCGCATCAAATTTCTGGAGGTCACTTTAGAAGGCCGTGGGTACGAATTTAGATATGAGTACTACATACCATCTACAAACTGACGGACAAAGTGAGAGGACTATTCAAACTCTCGAGGATATGCTGCGTGCTTGTGTGATCGACTTTGGAAAGGGTTGGGTTAACCATTTGCCATTAGTTGAGTTTTCATATAACAATAGTTATCACGCTATCAATAAGGCTGCACCATTTGAAGCACTTTAGGGTCGAAAGTGTCATTCACCTATGTGTTAGGCCGAGGTTGGAGAAGTTCAACTTACTGGTCCAGAAATAGTTTAAGAGACGACCGAGAAGGTCATTCAGATCAAGCGAAGAATTCAAGCCGCTCATGATCGACAAAAGAGTTTCGCCGATTTAAAGCGTAAGCCGATGGAATTTCAAGTTGGATATAGAGTTATGCTCAAGGTTTCGCCTTGGAAAGGAGTAGTGCGTTTTGGCAAACGGGGGAAGCTAAACCCCAGATATGTTAGACCTTTCAAAGTGTTGGAAAAGGTTAGAGCCGTTTCTTACAAGCTTGAACTTCCTCAAGAGCTGAACAGGGTTCACAATACGTTTCATGTATCCAACTTGAATAAGTGCTATGCCGACGAACAGTTAGCCGTTCCGTTAGATGGACTCCATATTGATGACAAGCTTCATTTTGTCGAAGAACCAGCAGAAATCATGGATCGTGAAGTTAAACGATTGAAATAAAGTCGTATCCCAATTGTCAAGGTTTGATGGAACTCTAGGAGAGGTCATGAGTTCACATGGGAATGTGAAGATCGATTCCGAAAGAAATATCCACACCTCTTCACAAAGAACGCACCGTCGTCAAGTGCTGCGTCTTAAGCCTTGAGGACAAGGCTCACTTAACAGGGAAAGACTGTAATAATCCGTATTTTAGGTCATGTACGACGTTATATATTTCACTATTTATTTTTTGTCTTGTACGCGTTTGCTTTTAATTTTAATCGTTAAGTTAAATCGCGTAAACTAAAAATTATCATTCAACGTAAACGGGCATCAAACAATTAAATGTTTACGTCAAGCAAGTGTTAGATAATTATTTGGAGGATAATTATTAACTTTTCACATTTTATTTTTATTGGTTACGTAAAGTGTTTACGTTTCGCGATAAAAATACGTTTAGTCATACCCGAAACCACTAAAACTTGTCTACGCTTCAAAAAATACCCATTATTATACCCAATACTCAAATTTTTTATAAAACTTCACCCATGTTACCATATAGGCCGATTTCTATGCATAAGAAATAAACTAAACCATACAATTTACAAGTATTACATCTACATTTAACCTTTACATCATTTAACTACAAGTAAATACTAGATATTTTATACAACATATCAAAAATCATCTAGTACCCCCTACTCCCCTAAAATTTCGGATACAAAAGTGATCCCAAGGGGACATTGAGCTCACATTTTACCAAATAATCACTGTACAAGCATAAAATCTTCCATTAAAACATGACTGGGTGGACAGTAAACTTGCTCATATTTCTCCCCTCATCTTCACTCCCCTTAAGTTTTTGTATGAACTATGACCTTTCAACCCTATGCAACTTGACTTGTCCTAGTAGTATATAAGAGTGCATAGTAAAAAGATAACATACACTTCATTTTCATAAGCAAAAAGTTTACAATCTCTTTGTTTCTCTCTTCCTAGTCCACGACCAAACACAAAACCCCTAAATAATCCATATAAAATTTATTTAGCAAGTATACAAGTGATTTTACATCATATCTAAGGTATAGACACAGAAGAGTAGATTAAGGCTTGGTTTAGCATTTACAAGGGTTAATCAAGAAAGGTTTAGGATTAGGGTTTCCTTGGATTTATGGTTTTCTAAGTCTTGGAAGCTTGGGTTTAATATCTAAACCAAGGTTTAGATCTTGTTGTTCATCATCCTACTTCATATTTAGGTCATCTAAAACTCTTAAACTCTTTACGTTCATGATTTTATGTGTATATATCCTCTATGTAGTAAATCACCATCTAGGAATATTATTAACATGTAAAATGGATTTTTGCATTTGGTCATGGTTAGATAAACTTTGTCACATGTTATATTAATGTTAATATCATGTTGTAATAGAAGTATAAGTATTATACAAGTGTTGATTTATTTATATAAAGTATATATAAACTAGTTACTTAAAAGTTTACTTAATAAGTTTATAAGTAAAAGTGATGTGAAGACTTGTTATCATGGACAATACTTGAACAATTTATGTACTAAAGGACCTAAAGTACATGGGACATGTGATATAAGTGGGGTTGAGGACTTGTAACAAAGTTACTAAACTTAAAACTTATAAAATCAAGTTTTAAACACATTTTAACCAAAATGTACAAACTTGCTGTTTGAAATTTGAAAATAAAGTATATATTTTATATTTTTATATTATACTACAAGTAACAACGATCGTAGGGATATAAAGAACTTAAAAAACCGAGCTATAACGAAGAAGTTATGCTATTTGCAAGTTTATATAATTATATATACAAAAAGTGATTTTATAAAATTTAGTTACTGTTCATACCAGATACTTTTTGGAAAATATCATATCTAGATAGAACTTCTATGAAGACGTGCTCGAAAGAATCACTAAAATCGGGGTTAAAACGAATAAGATATGGCTTTTACGAACCTAATCGATGATTTTGATATTATTTACCTGAAAGATGATTTTTCGAACCTAATTGATGATTTTGATATCATTTACCTGAAGGATGATTTTACAAACCTAATCGATGATTTTAATGTTATAAACCTGAAAGATGATTTTACAAACCTAATCAATGATTTTGATATTATTTACCTGAAAGATGATTTTTCAAACCTAATTGATGATTTTGATATCATTTACCTGAAGGATGATTTTACAAGCCTAATCGATGATTTTCATATTATTTACTTTTTTATACAAATACTTAGACACTCACTTAACAAAAACGATTTAAATATCATTTCGACTTTTATAAATTAAACAAAGACAATTAGATGGTGATGTAGCTATATATAATTATATACGGTAGTAGTTATTCAAAGTACTTAGTACTTATATGACCTATAATTAATTAGGTTGCATTTGGACGTTTTCGTGACCCATTTTTAGTTTATGATATACTTTGTTATTCATTCACTCGAGGTGAGTTCATAGCCCCACGTTTTACATTTATAATGACTTACAAGTTTTGGGGTGAGAGACATGCATTGTATTACAAATTGGACACAAGTGGACATTTTACATTACGATTACGTGTTTGCCTAAGTAGCGATAACCCTCTGAGCCTATTATCATGAACTTTAAATTACTGTGTAAGTCATGCTCACTGTGCCGGTTTGCCGGACAACAGACGTATACCATGTCGGATTTGGGATGTTGCGGGTTAGAACATCATCACGGGCAATGTTGGCAATTTATATTGCAATTCATTTATGTCGAGCTTTAGTGTCATGAGCTTAGGGAAACATAATTATATTTTTGTGATGTTTGCATTTGTTGCATTATCATACACTTGGGAAATCTTGTGGTCCTATATTATACATTTTACAAACCTATGAATTCACCAACATTATGTTGACGTTTTAAGCAATATTTTTCTCAGGAGATCAATGAGGTACAAGACAAGGGATACATTGGTGGTCGTTATTTTAGAAGTCATATGCATTAAAATTTGGTTGCATTACATTTTGGGGACATATTTGTTATGGACTAAAATCTTTGTATTTTGAACAATGAACAAGTGAAGCTTCGGGCTTATGTAACAAACAATTTGCTAAATCCAATGTATCAGTTTTCAATGACTCTTTTAATGGTCGTTCTTATTTATATCTTGTGCTATTGATCTATGAAGTACCATCCCCACGACCCATATTCCGCTGCGACCCAGTTTTGGGGTGTTACAATGAACTCTGAGTTGGTGATAACCAGACGTCAAGTCGATCTTTGAGTAAACACTTGATCCTTGCAACTGATCAAATAAGTCATCGATTCTCGGAAGTGGATACCGATTCTTCACAGTCAGCTTGTTTACTCACGATAATCGATACACATTAGAAAAAATCCATCTTTTTTTTTACAAACAAGATCGGGGCTTCCCAGGGTAAGGAACTCGGTCATATAAATCCTTTGTCAGAAAGTTCTTATAGTTGAGTAGTCAATTATTGCAGTTCCGACAGTGCTAATCTATACGGGGCTCGTGCTATAAGAGCAACACCAGGAACCAAGTCGATTTGGAATTCAACTTGTCGTGTTGGTGGTAATCCAGGAAAATCTTTAGGAAAGACCTCTGGAAAGTCTCGTATAGTCGGCACATCCTCAATTCGCTTCTCCTCCGACTTGTCTTTGGTTTCCTTCTTCATAACTTGTGCCAGAAAAATTGGGCAACCTTTCTTAATATATTTCTGAGTCTTAGTACACAATACAATGCTCAACTTTGACTTCTTTCCTTTGCCACTTCTATCACCTTGAACTATCAAAACTTTATCTGCATAGGGAATTCGCATAATCTTCTCATCACACACGATCATCGCATGATGGTTCGCTAACCAATCCATGCTGATGATGACGTCAAAACTACCAAGTTCTACCAGCATTAGGTCAATATTGAATGGGTATCCTAACAATCCTAACGTACAGCCTCTAAGTATGGTGTTAGTTTCAGAAACTCTCTCATCGGCTAATTCGACACCATAGCTAACGTCTAAAGTATCAGAGATTATATCAAGACTTCGATCGGCACCCGAGTCAAATAATACAAAAGCATAATGATTTTTGAGAAGAAACGTACCCGTGACGACGTTGGAATCGGGGTTAGTGTCTCCTCCACCTAGCACATATGCTTTTCCTCTTGCTTCACCAATACCACTCTTGTTTCCAGTTTTGTTTCCACGGTTCTGATCTTTCAACTTTGGGCAATCACTCTTGTAGTGTCCTTGCCTTCCACACTCGAAACAAGTTAAAACTCTCTGATTCACTACTTGACCCCTCTGATTAGAAGTAGTGAAAATTGTGGCCTTACAGTCCCTGGTCAAATGTCCAACCTTGTTGCACTTCCCACATCTCACAGTGCATGGCCCTTCATGATGAAATTTACACTTGTTGCAGAGAGGTAGCAGTCGATTATACACTCTTCTTTCATTGTTGCTAGCCGTATAGGCTCTTGCTACATTCCCCTCCTCTAACATTCTGTCTTTTGAATGGTGGTTGCTGACCACAGTTGTCCTTCTGGCTATTATCGAACATTCTTTTGTTCTTAGCATTTCTCATAGCATAACCTTTCAACTTTTTATCCATTAAGTTGTTAGTCATGCAAACGACATCTTGTAGCCTTGTGGGTTTTGCAGCAATCACATTTCCCTGGATATTATCCGGGAGACCTCCAATAAACTTCTCAACTCGATCCTCCTCTTCGGGAACCATCTTGGTGCACAACATGGTAAGCTCTTGGAATCTCTAAGTATAAGCAGACAAATCATTGTTCTTCATAGTCAAATTCTATAGCTTAGCTTCCATCTTTTGAATTTCAGTTCTTGGGCAGTACACTTCATCCATTAGCTTCATAAGCTCTCTTCATGACATAGCAAATGCAACATCAGTTCTAATAGTCCTCTTATGTGAGTTCCACCAAGTTAGTGCATTGTTTAACATTGTACAAGTAGAAACTCAGATGATGGTATAGGAGACTCATGCCTCTCGGGTCTCTACTCAGCAGGCTCAGACTCACTGTCCGCCTCTGAGTCATCAGAACATAAGAAGGGTGAAACCAATGGTAACTCTGGTGCTACAGGCAAGGAATCCTCCGATGGATCAGAATCAAAAGAAGATGAATAATCCACCAAATCAAGCACTCTGGTATGTGAGATGACAGAAACTGCTCCCACCTCCGGTGCAACTAACAGATCAACAAGTGCAATGGGAACCTCAGCAGGAACCATGGGGATAACATAGATACTGGTAGGAATAGTGCCAAAGAGAATCACTCGTGGGACATGAGAACCTACACTCTCCTTAGATGAATCTGACAAATAGGAATAACAGGGGCTGCCATAACCTGCACAAGCAAAAGTTTATATAAATCTCTTTATATGAAACCATGCTAAGTGCGTGCAATGCCGAGAAGTAAGTATGATGCAAAATATGATATGGCAAAATGATGTATAAAATAATTATGGCAATATGATATATAATTTGCACTTATGTATATATATATATATATATATATATATATATATATATATATATATATATATATATATATATATATATATATATATATATATATATATATATATGTATGTATGTATGTATATAATATGCTATTATTATTAGATATATATGTAAGCAGGTAAGAACACATAAGATCACATACTGGTTATAGACCAGACCTAGTATAAGCTACCCGGTTCACTAAAACCTTGGCTGGAGATACCAATCTGTCACACCCCCAAACAAGGCCTGGACGGAAACATGTGTCCAGAGGCGTGACATCATAATATACATCACACAAGATCAAGTAAACGACCACTATATGGACGTTTGATAAAACATATCTTGTTCCTTTGATTTAAAACATAATAAGTCTTACAATGTTTTTAACATAATTGAAATAGTTTTAGCGAAAGCTTAAGACAAATGCAGCAGAACCATAACATGTTTTTAAAACAACGAGTATTTAGATTCAAAAATAAATATTCTTGAAAGACACCCGGTAATGCATGCAACATAAAATAGCACCTCAAGAATAATCCAGCTAAGCACCTGAGAAAACATGCTTAAAACAGTCAACATAAAGTTGGTGAATTCATAGGTTTGAATTTAGTATTAAAAGTAGACCAAAAGTTCACAGTACGCATGCGACAATTATAACAGATACAACTTCACATAAAAAGTATTTACTATTGTGCTAAGCTCATGACACCGAGGCTCAATTCAAAGAAGCATATTATATGCCAATCAAGAAATTAACTGCCCTAGAGGTATCTGACCAAGATCATCTAGTGAAATCCGACATGGTATATATCTATTTGTTCGTGTCTCTCGAATCTAGTAAGCATTACTTACCCGGATAGGGATAATTAGTCCCAATAGATCTATTTACAACATTTGCGCTCACTTAACCAGTACAGTCGGTTAAGAAATTAATGGTTCATGATAGTTCGGGCATTAGTGGTCTATTCGCAACTTAGGCAACACGTAATTAGGAAAAGGTAACGTAAAGTAACTGTGTCCATAGTTTAAAAACAAGCAATGTTCTCACCCCAAAGCAATAAAGTAGAAATAGTAAAACGTGGGGCTATGAACTCACCTTTAACAAATGGTGAGATAAATATCAATGAAGAGACTAATGCCAAAGGTCTACTTGCGACTAAATCAAATGACGCCGTCTTAGAAAGACAGAAAGTAGTAACTAAACTTGTACAATCGATATAAGTAGAAAAAGTTCATCCATATATGTTTGTGCTTTGACTTAGTTAACAAAACGTGAACCAAATAAAATTTATAGAGTTTTTTCGTTAATTTTCGGCTTATAATAAAAAATACCATTTTTAGTAGTTTTCCTATTTTAGGAAAGTTTTTTAGTTTTCGGGACTTAATACCGTCCCCGTATATATGCTAAATCCATAATTCCTTAACGCACTAAGAATCCTAAACGTTTAACTTCCATGCTATCTTGCTAATATTCCCATAAATCTTACTATTTTTAGTAACCCTTAACACGCTTTCTTCCTCTAAAATAATGTTACGACATTTCTCATGATACTAAACAATATACTAATCAATATATATGTGATACAATATGTTTCGCTAGTGTTTTAAAAGCTCAAATCATCCCGAAAGCATCCGAAAACTCATTTTACTATTCACATCCGCACCTTCGTTAATTATTTTGTCAAAAAATGTTTCAAGTTTCATTTGGCTATAACTTGGCCGTTTTAAGTCTGATTTTCGTGTACAATATATGAAAATCTGTCTACTCGAAATGAGCTCTCCAAAAACTACCTTTACGCCTAATGAAAACATTCCTAAGTCGACCAAAACCTCAAAATGATTTCGGATCAGCAACTATGTATTTCACAAACGCTTTCAAAAATTCCACCAAACTTCACAATAGTGCCTAATCTAGCCTAATATCCATTCACAACTAATCCACAACAAAACCACACCTAAAACTAACGTAATCCCTTCATTTCTATTGTTGCAACTCACTTTTCAACCCACCTCACCAAATTCATAAAGTCATAAACATATTACTTCCATTTTTATAAAAGATGTCAAGATGTTATTTCATTTCTTTTAGAAAAAATAACACAAACACCATAGGACTTTATAGATCTGTGCAAGAACATAAGTAAATAGTAAATGAAAGTATAAATGAAAGCATAAGTTTCAAAGTAAGTTTACAAAATGAAGAACAAGCTTAAGAAATATGATAGAAGATGATGGAAGACTTGGATCTTGAAAAACCCAAATAATAACCAAACCCTAATTTGTAGATCTTGAAATAAACCCTTGAATCATTGAACCAATACTTGTAATCACCTTAGATAACCTTAGAAATGAACCTAGTATACTTGGATCTTGCACTAAATCAAAGAAATGAAAACCCTAAGAGGGTGTTTGTTTGCCGTGAGCTAGGAGAGGGAGAAAGAGATATGAAATTTTTTGATGAGGCTTGGAAAATGATAAATGACCTAGTGTGTGTTATAGTGAGGTATTTATAGGACAAGACTTTAGGGTTTAGGGTTTGTCTTGGATTGTACATGTGACCAACACACACCAAAAGTGTGTGTGTGTGTGTGTGTTTTCTCGGCCGAACCTCACCACAAGGACCATTTGGTTCAAATTTTTGGATCATGGTTCTAGTTATGCAAGATTAGATGTCAAAGGTCTTAGTACAAGTCTTACAAGAGTGTAAGAGTTCACATGATGGCAATGCATGGTAAGTGTGCATGAGAATGACACTCTCATGTGTCACTATCCTTCACATGCATGAGAAATTCAAAAAAAAGACGCCTTTGATTTAATTTCAAGACTTATATTAAAAAAAGATTTAATTTCAAGACTTATGATTGTTTTGGTTTGGGTTTAGGCGTCTAAAAATAATAAGAGGAGGGGGGAACATGAACGAAATTTTTGACTAATGAACACGAGATGAATGATAACTAAAGTTTACACGAAAAGATTACGGGTTTCTGGGTCTTCGTTTGACGTAAAACTCTAAAAACGTAAATTATACGCTAAAACGTAAAAATAAGTATCGGAAGTGATCGTAATCTACGAAACACTTAGAAAAGATAAAATAATACCTATAATATCTAGACTAATCATAATCCAAAGTCAGAACGCGTCCGATGACGTTTTTCAGATTTACGTGGTTTAACTTCCTGGTAAATTGCCAAATTCAAACGTAACGTATAAAAGTCAAAAATAATGATCAGAAAAGTTTAAAAATATTGACCTGAAATTTACGAAATGTGAGAACTTCAAAGCAAACAAAAGGCTTAAATCATCAATTCAGTATGAAGATCATTTACTTGGTATTGTGCTTAATGAACCTGTCCCAGGTATGATTTTGTTTAACTTATATCACAGACAAGATTTTGTTACCATTGAAGACTTTAGAGATTTCCTAAACACCATGATGTATACTGTTCAAGAAATCTTCTTCAGACTTCACCAAGGTCCTGGGCTTGATGATCATGCTAGGACCTTCAGTTCCCTTTTGCTTGCCGAAGTTGATAAGAGAAACCTGAATCCACTCAAGCAAATGAGAATCATTGAGCAGCTGAGGTAGTAGAATGTAATCTTCTGTAATAACTTTATCTTTTGTATTATATTGTAATGTAATTTATAATAAAGTGTTATCAGTTTATGTTGTTCAATTTATATTAATTGTGCAAGAAAAAGTTGTTTTGCTCACTTACAATTGATTTTAACTTAGGTTATTTGTATATTCAAATAGGGGGACATTATTGGGTTCAGTTCCTGAGCCCTTCAGTCTTTCGGTAGATTTAAACATAAAATCCCCTAAGTGTTTCTCAAACTGAAGTCTTTCAGTTTGAGTCGCTGAAGCTTCTTCAACGTCAGCTCTTCAGGTCCTTAGAAGACTGGGAAGTATCTTCACTTTAGTGTATGCAGTTGTACAGAAACTGAAGAAGGACTCTTGGAAAGAGCTTCAGTTCAGCTTGGTTGACAATTCTAAGCTGAACGTTGTATATCTCCTTAACATCGTGTTGTTTCACTTCTAGAAGGTTTACAAGGAGGGAAAAATATTGCTTTATGTCAAAAGGAATAAAGCAATCTCCTTAGGAAATGTTACTTCTAAAGTTGGTATAAAAGTACATCAACTTTCCTTAAAGGACTGTACCTGGTACTATAAAGCATGTGTACATTAAATGGTAGCTAAACCACCCATTTAATGCTTGACATGTGTATTAGGTTAACTTGTAAACCCTAATCCCTTTGCCCATAAAAGGAAAGGGATTCCCAGAGTAAATGTTATCTCTTTCAATTAATGTGATACACATTGAAGAGTTTATTTATCTCTTAAACAAACTGACTCGTACTACTAAAAGTTGAAGCTTCAGTTTAGTCATAACAAGTTTGTTTTCTTACTCTCTTAACTTTGGTTAGAGTTTAAGTTTGAAGGAGATAACACCTAATTTTCATTCAACCACCTTGCTATTCCGCAAGCAAGGTGTGTCATAGATTCTTTATTTGATTCTAATAAAAGTCTATACGTTGAAAAGTAATTCTGTATGTTTTAAACTTGTTCTTTATATTGTTCATATATATTTGTTTATAACTCACTTTGATGCCATAAAATCTGATTAGTTTAACTTGATAAACCTTATATCAGATTCCAAGGGACCAACAGACGCCCTATGAAATATGGCATGGGAAAGCTCCCAAGTTATCCTACTTAAGGGTTTGGGGTTGTAAGGCACTTGTGAAAAGAGACACGCCTGACAAACTTGATCCTAGATCCATTAAGTGTATCTTTGTAGGTTACCCAAAGGAAACAATGGGTTACTACTTCTTCTATCCACTTGAGAACAAGATTTTTGTTGCTCGAAATGTTGATTTATTTGAGATTAATCTTATAGTACAAGAAGCAAGTGGGAGTCATGGACTTCTTAAATCCAGTGGGAGTGACAAAGGACTTGATACACAGCCTTCTGAAAATACTAGCAAAGAACATAATGAGGTCGCGCCTACTGAGGTCGAGCCCTAAAATGTTAGAGTTCTTGTTCGTAGATCCGCAAGGATACCTCAAGCACCAGATAGATATGGCTTCTATGTTGATGTTGAGGAACATGAAGTAGGGGATCTTAATGAACCACCTAATTACAAGGCTGCATGAATACGGAAATGCAATCCATGAAAGTTAACCAAGTGTGGATTTTGGTTGATCTTCCTCCTAACGATCAAACTGTTGGGAGTAAATGGCTTTTTAAGAAAAAGACTGACATGGATGGCAAGGTACACACCTTTAAAGCTCGTCTGGTAGCAAAAGGCTATACCCAAACCTACGGTGTAGATTATGGGGAAACCTTCTCTCCTGTTGCAAACATTAGAGCTATAAGGATTCTTTTAGCCATAGCCATGTACTGTGACTATGAGATTTGGAAAATAGATGTCAAAACCGCCTTTTTAAATGGTCACCTAAGCGAGGACGTATATATGGTGCAAACTAAGGGATTTGTGGATCCAAAACATCCTAACAAATTATGTAAACTTCAACGTTCTATTTATGGATTGAAGCAAGCATCTAGAAGTTGGAATAAGAGGTTTGACGTAGAAATCAAGAAGATTGGTTTTACTCAAAATCCTGATGAGCCATGTGTATATCTCAAAGCTAGTGGGGGTAGTGTTGCTTTCCTAGTCTTGTATGTTGATGACATATTACTCATGGGAAATAAGGTTACAATGTTTCAAGAAGTTAAATCTTGGCTTTGTAAGTGTTTTTCTATGAAAGACTTAGGAGAAGCAGCATACTCCAATGATAGAAAAAACTAACTATAGTAAGTCTTAATGTGCTAAAACACCTAGTGAGGTACAACGTATGCGGAGAGTTCCTTATGCTTCGGCTATAGGTTTAATCATGTATGTGGTAAGATGTACCAGACCAGATGTTGCCTTTGTGCAAAATTTGTGTAGTCGATTTCAGCAAAATCCTAGAAAGATTCATTGGACTGCTATTAAAACTATTATTAAGTATTCGAGGAATACTAAAGATATGGTTCTTGTGTATGGGGCGAAACCTGAAGCTGAGCTGAAAGTATCTTGTTATGCTGATGCTAGTTTTTAAACTGATAAGGACGATACCAAATCCCAAACAGGGTATGTGTTCGTACTTAATGGTAGAGCCATAGACTGGAAGAGTGCCAAGCAAAGCAATACTGCTATGTCTTCAACAGAACCCGAGTACATTGATGCTGCTAAAGCATCAATGGAGACCGTCTGGATGAGGAAATTTATTGATGGACTTGGAGGTGTCATGACATCGAATAAAAGACCTATGGAGATGCTATGTGACAATGAGCATGCAATAGCAATCACCGATGATCCCGGAATCTTGAAGGGAGCCAGACATTTTCAAAGGAAATATCACTACATTCGAGAAGTAATTCAAGAACGTGAGATTGTCCTTAAGAAAGTTCACACAGATGACAACGTAGCTGATCCGTTAACAAAACCAATTCTGTTTAATAAGCATTACGAACATGTTAGGGCGATTGGAATTGTTCCTGCTAGTAGTCTCATGTAAATTTGTGATCTATTAGTTAGTATTTGGATAATGGGATGTTAAACAATTGTTATTTTAATAAATGAATTCATCTACGTGGTATATTGTTTTCATTTCATAATGATTGTGTCTTATATTTGCATGTTTATATCCATGAATGACTTGTAGCTGATGTGGTCGTCGTTAGACTTTAACAAGAAGTTTTACAACTCCCTAGGTAGAGCACCTAATCGTTGTAGTAGTAGTATAGGCAAGACTCGAGGGGTTGTTATCGTTCACTCGAGGAATAGGTTGGGAAGGCTTGATCATGGTCTAATAGAATTCTAAGGGTTGAAGGAAGATTATTTTTGTATTTTTGTATTTTATGGAAAATGAGTAAATCGTATATTTGAGAGGAGGTTTGGTTTTTGCTATTAACTAAATATAAATCTAAACTAATTTGGTAATAACAATAAGATAAAAACCCATTTTTATTTAATCATGTATTACTCCCTAGATTGCTTCTCCTAGTGTTGTTGCCTTGTCACCCTTGTGATGATTTGTGTAACTATTTCCTAAGTCATGAACGAATTACACGAACCCGTCGTCTACTTAGTATGCCGCTAGAGCAACGCACGCGTAAGGTAGTATGAAGACTGTTACACGGCCCCTAGGAGTACACTAAGTGCATGTGAAATATATTAAAAGTAGATCAACTATATTAGGGGGCAAGGTAGTATGAACACTGTTACCTGATGGTATCCTTACACAATCACCTTTCCCTAGACATATCAATAGCGATATAGACAAAAGCTGGTTTTCTAAGACCTAACATGCACATCCATCACAAGAAGCAACACCACTAAGATCTACATTCTAGGTTTTATACAATCATAAATAAACACAATAGGAGGTTTAGCCAAGCATGTTAAAGGTAAATCAAGAGCATAGATAGATCAAACAACACATAGGCATATTGAATGATTAAGTAAATCTTACTTGATTAAAACATGAGTTGGAGGAAGTACAATAGGGTTTTTAGGCCCTAAAATCGTCCCTAACAGCTGCTAAATGAACTAGGGTTTGTACCCTCTTTTTATTCTAAAGTTACACACTCAAAACCCTAAATTCGGGTTTGTATATATGGGAAAAATGCTGTGACGGTGTCGCTTTTTAATCGTGACGCTGTCATGAATATAATAATCTAGATATTGGCCTGGGTCGTGTACTGTGACGTCGTCGTGAGATATGGTGACATCGTCTTGATCTTCGTGGTGACGGCGTCACATTGTATTTGTGACACCGTCTCTAGCCACTGTAGAGACATTCTTGATAGATGTCGGTGTAGATCCGTAGTCTTGTCCGTTTCTTCTCCAAATAAGCCTAAGTCATGTGTAATTCTTCCAAATGTCTTCCAAATGCGAAATACTTGAAAAGGAACGATTAAGTACCTATTTTGGGCATAAATACACGATTTTGGGGGTTAAACGGCCCTGAAAAAGTGTATAAAATGACACCTCATCAAATACCCCTACACTTGGGATTTGCTTGTTCTCAAGCAAATTGGCTTTTCTACCTAGACAATAACAATATGAGGGGTCATTTTACCTACTCTTTAAACATATTCTACAACACAACCTTTTAGACCTTGTAAATAAAAGCACAAAAAGTATATACTAGCACCTCACATAAGTGTTTGGGGATTCTCTCTTTCACTCGGGTGTATAATGAATTATAACATAAGGGGGAAACAAAAAATCAACACTCATTACCTGTCATAGCATATAAATTACCATAGGCTTGGTAGAGGATCAAACCTCCACCGCTAGGTGTAAGTATTATTCATTACTATCTAAGAGGTCTTTTAAAGGGTTATGGGGTGTAAATGTAAGATAACATATAAAGGAAATGGAAACGAATGGGATACATTTGGGTGGTGACTTTGGGTAAATTTGGGGTGGAAGGGTTAGCTAATTATTTACACGAATACACGCTGGTTTGGTTGCTAAGCCAAGACTTGGACGAAGATATACAAACTCTACACAACTCTACATCAATCTCTTTCTTTTTCCTTTCTTATTTTTTTAATAACATAATACATCACATGGGGTTTATAATACATACCCATACACTTGAGCTTTTACATGCTCGATATTTACAATCTAACTAATAACCCGATTTGAGGTGGATCAAAATAACATGGAGATCATCTAACAAATATATGAGAGTATTGACTTAACTTTTTTCCCCATTCTTCCGCGAAATAAATACTATTATGAATCCCAATTGTCCCAAAACTGTATTTACAAGGATAAGGACTTAACAACCGTGTACTCAATAATTAACTTGGGTTAAACACAATAATGTACTAAAAATAAGTACATAAGGGGTAGGTTAAGGCTTTTTGGGTGCAACGATTGGTTTTAGGGTGACAATGCTCTTCATTAATAGTCCGGCTTAACCAGAAAATTACGAGAACCATGAAAAAGGATAGGCTCAAAGGGTTGTACTAGGGATATCCTGAACTAAAGGTGAGTGCATGGCAAGGGTGTGGGATAGTTATATGATCGGTGTGACCAGCATAACAATTACAAGTTTAAAACATGGGTTAATCCTAATGCCTCTTATCAAGCAAATTCTAATACTTACTATGCGGTCTCGGGATGCATCACAAAAACAAGTTCTAGAATTTAATATGCTACCAGTACACTCATATGAATTTTACTAACGCCATACATTCCAGAAAAAGGCGACAAGGCAATGCATAGATGGCCGTAATGACAGGATAGACATGCACACCTGCAAATCAACCCTAACTCGAATTCCTAAAGATCTAAGGGCGAAACTCACATTTTTGGGGTGGAATTCTGAGGGTTATTGTGCTAGTCATATAACTTCCTATCAACGAGACGCTATTAATACTTGGTTTTCATCGGTATGTGTCGTAAAAATATTTAAATTTGGGTAAAACTTACCTCTAATGTCATGTTTCGATATATTACCCATCATTTTAAGGACAACGCAAATAACAAATGAAAGAATAGTTTCCAAGGCTTATTTCCCCCTACACTTAAGTTGATCATGGTCACAATGTTTCTAGAAGTACCCTTGAACGAATAAAGGAAAAGAAACTAGTACTCCCCTGGTTTGCTCAATAATGGAGAAGAAACATGCGATAACTGGTTAAATCGTCCTTCGAGAATCATCCAATGAAACTTCCGAAGAACTTCCAAGCTTCTTCTCATCAAATATAACCTGTAATCAAAGACAAAGACAACTATACCAAGCATAAAATTGCAAATTTACCAATATTCAATATGAATTTTAGGGTTGGCACGATAGATAAGATGAGAGATATGTTAAACTTCATTAGGTTCTTTGCAGGTTATAAGCAGAAGAATAATACATATATTAAATGTTGTGCAAGATTTATTTTCAAAAATAATTAAAAACTTTAAGTTTTCTGAACCTGGACGTTTGACGCCGTTAGGGTTTGTGTGACCCCGTCACATGTACCGTGGTAATGGGTTCGCATGTTAATCGTGATGCCGTCTCCATAGTCTATGAAAATGAAATTTTTGTATTTGATGAAAAATTTCCTACACTTGATTCCATAAGTTAATTCCTGTACAAATTGCTGCATAAAACCTGAGATTTAACAATTCAATCATATGACTCTAAACTGACACAAATTAATCTAAACAATTCATTTAACATGTTTGAATTTGGCTCAAAAGCCGGATAAATTCCCCTACACTTATTGTTTGCAAACTACCTTTGATTGAAATTAAGACGAGGTTAAAGACAATACAAAGCATGATTACAAGATAGTTCAAACATAGTAAAACAAATGGTAAAGAATAAAACATGCATGACACTCCTAATTGCGGGAAAAGTAAATTAGGTTGCCTCCCAAGAAGCACTTTTATTTATTAACGAGTCTTGTAGCTAGACTCGAAGTCACACGTCCTTACGTGACTTCTCCTTCATCATCCATTCCGGTTAAGTATTCGGGTCCAAGCTCTAGGAATTCTTTGTAAAATCCTAGTATCTTGATCATCACATACTTTACTCCTCTTCTCTTGTCTTCTTTGTTCCTAAGATAGATTGATTTGGAATGCTCTTTTTCTAAATCCGACAATGGGTCATATTGTTCTATCTTATAGGGAATCTTATAGGCAACTTCATCGACCCCTCTAATGAATCTAACAACACCTTTGGGTGGGTCATGAGTCATGTTGGATATTTCTACAAAAGATCTCCCTAGTACTACTTGTGACAACCTAGGATCTATGATTGAACTAATATCCTTGACAATCATAAAGTCTACGACATAGGTGAAGTTTCCTACGAATACATGAATCCCTTTGATTGTTCTTGTGAAATTGCTAATTCCTCTATTTGCATTTTCCCTAAGGTCAAGTTTTATCCTCATGATCCAATTGTACATCATTCGGGCCATGATATTAAGAGGAGAGTTAAGGTCAATGTAAGCTTTTTCAATATGCATGTGTCTAATGTTGCATGGTATCTTAATATTGTAGGGGCATCCTTCCATGATGATAGGGTTTCTTAGAAATATTGAAGGGACTAGGCCACTCATTAGGTACCTATGGTAGGTTAGCTCATATCTAGTTGGGAAAGTGTCAAAGTACTCTACTACTGGTTCTTCCATTGTTGACCCTTCACCTTCATTAGGGCCCTCATTCCAAGGTTCATCATCATCTCGTATGATCTCGATGAACATCACCTCACCGTCATCCTCTTTAGAGCAGACAAATTTTACAATGAAGGATTGGGGAACCAACCCGAGTGATTCAAGCATTAAATTTAGCTTTCGTACTTGTTCTGTGGTGATTAAAGCTAAAGGATCAGATTATGGGTTAGAGTTGGTGTTTCCAAGGTTACCTTCTTCTTGTTCCATGTCTAGCTTATTAACTTAGGATTCTTTGGGCTGCTTGGGGTGGATTGTGATGGCGTTAATTGAGCTATGGATTTGTGTTGAGCATTGCGGGTCCATTGTTAGGTAAGAATGAGCATACGAAACTGGATGAGTCCCTAGTTTTAGGTTCTTAACCATATCACTAGGTAATGTGCCCGCTATTTGATCGGTGATGGCTTTCAACACAGTGTCTATTTTGTTGGTCATCTCACCTTGTTGTCATTTGAAATCGGCTTCAAACTTAGACAATCTAGCATCTTGAGATGCCATGAAGTCGGATACCAGTCCTTCTAGATTTGATTGATTATTAAAGTTTTGAGGACGGTTATTGAAGGAACGATTCGGGATTGAGCCATTGGGTTAGAACCGATTAGGTGGGTTTGAAAAATTATTTTGGGAATTTTAGGGTTGCCTCCACCTAAGGTTCGGGTGACTTTTTATGATGGGTTATAGGTGTCACCAAGATTGTTTTGCTTGGGCTTAAAGGTATACTACTTACCTCTCGCTTCATTGGTACGCGAGGATGCGTATTCAACAAAGGCTTGTTTGAGATCTTCCATGCAATACTGAGTGTCGTGAGGACCACTGCAGATCTCACATGAGGTAGTGATTTTGTTCACTTGAGTTGGTTGTGTCAGAGTAAGATGAGCTTTCATCAAGCGTTGTACTTGATTTTCAAGACAGCTGTCGGATGTACTCAAGACATCTTGAGGCAAAGCGATTGCCTTGACCGGCTTCGCGAAATCCCTTGGGTCGTTCCAACTTTCATTGTCATAGAGGGCGAGGTCCTCTAATAATGCCCAGGATTCTTTGACGCTGAGGTCACAGAGCTTACCACCGGCTGATTGGTCAATGGTTCGCCTTGTGACGGGATTGACATGGTCATAAAAATTTAGACTTGGAGCCAAAGGTCGATGCCATGATGAGGGACTTTTTAGAGTAAGTCCTTGAAACGAGTCCATGCTTCGGATAGAGATTCTCCATGATGTTGTTGGAACATCATGATATCGTTACGAAGTTTAGCGGTCCTTCCCAGTGAAAAGAATTAAGCAAGGAATCGGATAACAAGATCCTCCCATGTGGAGATGGATCCTGCAGGCAGGCGTTCAAGCCAATTGCTTGCTTGATCGCGTAGGGAAAATTGAAATAAACACAAGCGCGTTCTTTCCCAATTTTCACTGTCAAGGTCAAGTAAGTCCACAAGTTTAAGGAAACCCTTGAGGTGTTGGTTTGGATCCTCAGACCGAAGTCTGTGGAATTAGCATTCGTTTTGCACCAACCGGATGGTGTCGGATCGAAGAGGTACCATGTTGTTCCCTTCGGGGAGCTCAATGGTATTCCTATAGCCCTCGTGGCTTGGTTTGGAGTAATCTCCTAGAGTACGGATATGATTCTCGTCTCCTATGGTGGTTGACGAGAATGGGTTACAAAACAGATAACACAAAGAAAAGATAGACTACAAGAGAGCTAATATGCGGAAATTAAATCTTACTTGAAAGGATTCAAGCAAGTAAAACTAAGCTAAACTATTATCAAAACCTAACTATTCCCCAGGTGGCGACGCCAAAAACTTGATGCAGTCGTCGTGAGACTTCAACAAGAAGTTTTATAACTCCCTAGGCAGAGCACCTAATCGTTATAGTAGTAGTATAGGCAAGACTCGGGGGGTTATTTTCGTTCACTCGAGGAATAGAATGGGAAGGCTTGATCACGGTCTAACAGAATTCTAAGGGTTAAAGGAAGATTATTTTTGTATTTTTGTATTTTATGGAAAGCGAGTAAATCATATATTTAAGAGGAGGTTTGGTTTTAGCTATTAACTAAATATAAATCTAAACTAATTTGGTGATAACAATAAGATAAAAGACTGTGTTTATTTAATCATGTATTACTCCCTAGATTGCTTCTCCTAGTGTTGTTGCCTTGTCACCCTTGTGATGATATGTGTAACTATTTCCTAAGTCATGAACGAATTACACGAACCCGCCGTCTACTTAGTATGCCGCTAGAGCAACGCACGCGTAAGATAGTATGAAGACTGTTACCCGATGGTATCCTTTCTACACAATCATGTTTCCTTAGACATATCAACAACGATACAGACAAAAGTTGGTTTTCTAAGACCTAACATGCACATCCATCACAAGAAGCAACACCACTAAGATCTACATTATAGGTTTCATACAATCATAAATAAACACAATAGGAGGTTTAGCCAAGCATGTTAAAGGTAAAGCAAGAGCATAGATAGATCAAACAACACATAGACATATTGAATGATTAAGTAAACCTTACTTGATTAAAACATGAGTTAGAGGAAGTACAATAGGGTTTTTAGGCCCTAAAATCGTCCTTAACAGCTGCTAAATGAACTAGGGTTCGTACCCTATTTTTATTCTAAAGTTACACACTCAAAACCCTAAATTCGGGTTTGTATATATAGGAAAAATGCTGTGATGGCGTTGCGTTTTAATCATGACACCGTCATGAATAGAATATTCTAGATATTGGGTTAGGTCATGTACTGTGACGCCGTCGTGAGATATGGTGACGCCGTCTTGATCTTCGTGGTGACGGTGTCACGTTGTATTTGTGACGCCGTCTCCAGCCACTGTAGAGACATTCTTGATAGATGTTGTTGTAGATCCGTAGTCTTGTCCGTTTCTTCTTCAAATGAGCCCAAGTCACGTGTAATTCTTCCAAATGTCTTCCAAATGCAAAATACCTGAAATGGAACGATTAAGTACCTATTTTGGGCATAAATGCACGATTTTAGGGGTTAAACGACCTCGAAAAAGTGTATAAAATGACACCTCATCAGTAGCATTCCAAAAATATGTCCATTACCGGTTAACAATATGAGAGTATTGTTGAGTTAAGGTAAATGTGATTGTTTGGTTGTATTCTGGAGAATATGTAAAGATGATTCTGCTAACTTCGCATGTTATTCAATGTGGTTGAATATTGGATACCCCACATGTGTAGATCACTTTATGGATCGACGTCATTGGGTGCATTACACACATGGTGAAAGTTATGTTTATCCTTAGACTTGAGATGCAAGCAGGTTTTGCATGTATGGATAACATTTCTTGACTGTAGTCTAACACTATACTGTTAAAGAGTAGTTATAAGGACTATTTTTAAAAATGTTTTGAAGTACATGATGAACACTTGTAGTTAAAATAGGACTTGTTCCTCCACTTGAGTGGGAGTAAGATACTTACTCAGCCCCTCGTTGGGTTGATACGATATTTACATGGCCGTGCCCAAAGTGTAGTTAAGATGATTCTTTTTATGTTTGGTGATCTGAATCAATACATATGCGAGAAACAGAATTGTTAAACTATGGAATGACTATTGATCCATATCCATATTTAACATGTGTCTGAAATAAAGGGATATGACTAACTGAAACCATTGAAGGCTGAGTTGTTTTTACCAAAACTACATACTCAGGTATTTCTTGGAGCAATGATGATGTTGCTAGACTATTTGTCAATGTTAGTATGTTATATCACATGAGTGAGACATTCGCAAGTGGAAGCTATTAGTTTGTGCTCATGTCATACAGATATTTATACAGCTGGAAATACGTGAGCCTACAGGATCACACATGTTTACACTTAGATATCATTCTATTAATGTTTATAATAATATATTGGTATATTTATTATTCATATTAATATATAAATCAACGATGGAACACTAACGACCGTTAATTAGTTCGTTGAGAATAATTAACAAATAAGGCTTTTTAATTAATGGGTAATTAAATGTAATTAACCATAAATAAAGGAAAAGTCAAAAATTCAACACCAAGGGGTGTTGGAGCTTTGTTCGACCGGCCATATAGCCCAAGGGGGATATGGGTTGGGTTCTAAGCTATCTTTTCCTCTAAGTTATGTATTTTAGATAAATCCTAAAATCATCTACTATATAAGGAGGACCCTAGAGCTCATTATTATCATCCCTCTCTTCTCTTTTCCTCTTGGTCGACGAAAACAAACAACCCCTCTAAGGGTTTTTGTGTTTTGCTTTTATTGGTGTTCACTTGTTCGTTGGTTGAAGCTAGCATTCGGGTGATATTGTTCGACGTATAGTGTGGATACACGTAGAGGTTACTTATCTTAGTAACTAGTAGTGGTGTTTGGTTCATACGATATTACACACATGCGTGTACTCAAAGACCCTTGCGTTACATCACTAGCTTGATTGCTATAGGTATGTTACCTTATTTACGTTTATTGTTTTTTATGTGTTAATTATTCATGATATATGTGATATACATCCACTGCGTAGCTCGTTTAAATATTAATGTAATATTAGGGTTTTTAGACAACAAAACCCAACAGATGAAATACGTGTCGAGGCAAACAGATGAAATACTCATGTGTATCAGTTGTTGGGCGATAACTGGAACAGGTTGGTTGAGACACTTAGTTTGGAAGGTGGGATGATTAGTGTGTTGACTAAGAATCGGGGTAACAGATTATGGTTAGAAGCATTTGAGAATGACGGTAGCATGAAAACATACTTGGTTTTTTTAAGAGCAGAAACTTTAAGGAGGGAGCAACTAAAATTGACATACTTTGAAGAATGTAAGTTGTATTTTGTTTCGGTCGGATAATAAAACATATTTTGAATGTTTGTTGAAATTGATCGCTAACATAAATTATCTACAATTGTGATTTGTAGAGGATGATAGAATGAAACATGTTTGCTACTGGCCATTCCACATGGATCATTTTGGAGAAAGTGATTTCACATTCTAAAAGAGCTATGCAAACATCCTAGACAAAAATAGATTGGACCCTGTGATTTATACTTTTTGTAAACACTTTTATTAATCGTTTTCATATATAATAGTAATAGTAATTGGAAATTAAATTAATTATAGGCAATCCTTGCTAAATTCTTGAAGAAACACCCAAGCACACCTACAATAAGGCGCTGATTATGAGAGTCTGTTTGGAAAACCACAAAGAAACTCCAAACAAAAAGAATCATCTTAACGTGCATGGGCACTAGAGGTACTTAGATCAGGTATGTAACTTCCCATACCCAAAGATGATAAGGTTCAAGTATATGTCGAATGGGGAAGATGTAGATGCCGAAGAAGGTGAACCAGATCAATTCCTGATATTCCATATCAGTTAAGCTTGTAATTAAAAACGCAGAAGGTAATAAAGTGTATGTGTTCTATGTTGTGACACCCCGTAAATTTCCGTTCAATATTTTAGCCGTTACCGGTAGCTAATTTAAAATTTTAAAGTTTCGTTTAACTTTTACGTTTAACCGGGAAGTTTTCCCGCTATTTATCTGAGAATCATCGCCGGGAGTGAACCGGGACACCAAACGTTGTAGTATTTTGGCAATAGCCATGTTTTCATATTTTAAGGCAATATTTAAAATTTCTTAATTTTCGGTGATACCGTTATTCGTTTCGTTACTTACGTGAATCGTGATTTATTTAAACTAAGAGCATATGCATGGAAGGCTTAGAAATTAAATCATGCAAGAGAACTAGCATCTTAAAATATTGAAAACCATTTGGTCCCTCCCCCCCCCACTCTTTATCTTATTCATCTAAACAAACCCCCATTATGAATCTTAGATGCCAAATTTGAAATTCAAAGTGATAAGACAAATTACAACTATCATTTTTGTCCTAGCTCATTTGTGATTGGGAGATCATTTTGGTCCCCTCTCTTTCTCTTGTCCTATTACACGCACACACACAAACACACTTTTAGTGTGTGAAGTAAACTTTGCATACATATACCATATTACTTCTCATTTTCTCATTCATAAAACACACACACTTAGCATTTGAGTTTTCTTTTCCTCTCTTGCTCTCCTAGTCCACGAAAAACCCACACACATATATAAATCCATAAACTTTTCATCTTTGATCAAAAACTCTTGAAGATTTGTTGAAGGTTTGATCATTTGTATCATTCGGGTATTTGTTAAACAACATTTGGGTTGTTCTAGTCTTATTCATCCTTCTAAAAACCTTCAATCTTTGTAAGTCTTCAAATCTTTTAATAACTTGTACTTTCATAATCATCTTGATGCATACATACTAGTTGTACAACTTATTTTGTAAAAACAAAGATTTTAAAACTACATAAACCTTAAAAGGTTATGCCTAGGGCTCGAAAATAATAAAAGAAATTATAAGGAAAGTATAGTTTTGTGATCATGGTTATTTTTGTATAATAAAAATGGTATGTTATAGCTTATTATGTTCGGCTTATGCTAATAAGCTTTTGAAAAGCTTATTTTGATTATTTTGAGCTTAATGGACTTATATTTGGTTCGGCCCAAATAAGAAAAGGAAGGAGAAATATTTGTTTAGCTTATTTTGTTTCGGCTTATATTTGTTAGCTTATTTTCTAGCTTATTTTGAAAGGACAAATGATAAACTTGTTCGGCTTAATAAATAAGTCCGAATATGGTTTGTTTGGCTCTTAGCCGCGTCCCACATACAAGGCCAACACCACAAGCTTATTCTTGAGCTTATGTGGTTCGGCTTATTTTATTGTGGCTTATTGTGAGCTTATTGATAGCTTATTATTAAGTCGCGTGTTTATTATTTAATGTTTTGCTTATCGGACTATATGGATAAGTAAAACTACATTTTTGGACTTAACGGGCCAAGGCCCAACATAAATACAATACACCAAGGCGTAAAGCTACGGTGTAGCTTATTGAATAAGTTCATGAATAGCTTATTTAATAGTGTACGACTTAGACGCTATACGTTTAACTCATTTTTAACGTTAGGCGTTACGAATAATAAGATTAAGCTTATTGGGCCTAAAAGCCCAATAAGGGTCCAAATGGTCTTTTGATAAATTATAAAAAGATGTTTGATGATGTATAGTTTGTAATTATGAAAAGTGGATCGAAAGTGATTTGGAAATGGTTTTTATTAAAGTCTTACGACTTTGGGAAAACATGTAACACGAACGAGCATGCCGAAATTTTTATAAAATTATATATACTTAGTACAAATTTAGAAAACGCACATGATAAAAACTAGATTTTATGAGGAATTTAATTAAAGTGGTTCCCGAACAATACTATTATATATAGATATATATATATATATATATATATATATATATATATATATATATATATATATATATATATATATATACACAAATATTATATAATGAAATAATATTTTTACCTTAGACATTACATATGTATGTAATATTAATATACATATTATTATTATTCATTTTATTTATGAAAACATCTTAATTACTATACGATCACAAGCGTTAATTTTTGTAAACATATTAACAAAAGTACACTAGTAAATTCTTATGCATTATCCAATTCTGCACTACTCCGATATTGAACCAAACCTTCATTTCATAAGTTGTCTTTACAAACCGTCGTTCGTTATCGTGCGATTTTTTTTAGGACTATTCTTCTTCGAATTCCATCATCAGGTGAGTTATTAGCCCCACTTTTAATGTTTTAAATAAATTGTTTTATAACTTGGGGTGAGATACATTGCTTGTCTTTTAAAAATAGACACAAGACTATACGTGAGAAATTCCCCGTTTACGTGGTGCCTAAGTGAGCGTTTTGACCACTTATTGCTCCGAACTTATCAGGAACTTGTGTTTATCACCTTCACCGACTGGCTGGCTGCGTTTAAGTGAGCGCGAGTGAATAAATAGACTATATTGGGACTAATTATCAATATTCAGAGTAAGTAGCACTTAATAGTCCGAGTTTGCATAAGGAAGACTAAGGATATATGTATTGTCGAAACTAGTTAGGTGGTCTTTCGTCGCACCTGAAGGGCAAGCCTTTTAGCCAGTGTACATGATTATCTTTTAGTTTATTAGCTTCTGTGTCATTAGCTTAGTGGTTTTGAGCTTAGTATTAGCTTCAGTGACATGAGCTTAGTGCAACGTAAATGCCTCTTTATGTGAAGTTGTATCTCCTATAACTGTCGCATACGTTTTGATAATCTTGTGGTCCACATTAATTACGTTTGAAATAAACCTATTAATTCACCAACTTTATGTTGACGTTTTAAGCATGTTTTTCTCAGGTGCTTAGAATGGATGTTGTTGCTTGACTTATGTGAAGTCTATTTGCCCGAACCGGTTTACCAAAAATTTATCTATGTCTTTAAATACCGTTGTTGAACTTATTTAAGTTTCCGCATTTTAACTTTTGTGTCTTTTAAATTTGATCAATGTAAAACTTACTAATATTTTGAATTTATGCAACGGTGTTTATTTTTCAAACGTACCCTTAGAGGTCGTTCTTTATGCTTTGTACTTGAGATATTTAGTGACGTCACGCCTCCGGACAATAAATCAGACGGGACCCCATTTAGGGGTTTGACAGATTGGTATCAAGAGCCAAGGTTATAGAGAACTAGGTAGTCTTAACTAGGTCTAGACTATAACCAGTATGTGATCCTACGTGCCTTACGTGAATTTACATATACGTAATATGTATATGTACTATGTAATTAAATACTAAATATAACTAATATTACTATAATTATATTGCATTCCTTTTTGCGATACTTCATCTGATGGTTTATTCATTCACTCATTCATCTATGCATTCATTTACCCATTCATTTATTCGTTCATTTACCAATTTGATCATTCTTTTCAGCATCATGCATGGTTGGTATAAAGGATATTTATATAAACTTTTGCTTGTACATGTCATGGTTATCTTTGTTATTTCAGTTTCATCAGATTCGCCTGAGGAGAGTGTGGGGACATCTACTAGACGAGTTATCTTGTTTGGTACTATCCCTACCACTATCCCTAACACTACACCTTCTGTGATTACACTCACTACCCATATTGATACCACACCAATACCTACTGTTTTACCCACTATACCACCATCACCCGATTATACACCTACATCACCTGATTATACACCTACATCACCTGATTATTCACCCGCATCTGATACGGAGTTTGATCCATCTGAGGATCCGTCATCAGATCATATACTACCACTACCAGCTACTTCACCATTTCTTTCATCGACTAATAATTCTTCAGATAATGATACACCTGATACACCACCATTACATACCCATGGTACACCATTCACTAAGACTACCCTTTCTACTCAGAGATCACCTATAGCATCTGGTGCACTTCGACATCGAGTCATGGTTCTTGCATCTGGACAGCCTATTCCTCATGGTCGATTGTACCGCTACCATCTTAATTGGACAGTACACATGATAACTGCGAGGAAGAGGGTTGGACTGTTACCCACTCATTGTCTTGCTGTGAGACATTCAGTTGATTACTCTTCTTCAGATCATTTTTCTTCAGATGATTCTTCGAGGGATTCATCATTGAGTTCATCATCAGAGTCTTCTTCGGATTCTTCTACGAATGCTTTATCTGATTCTGCATCTAGTCGTTCATCTTATGATCATTCATTACCCACACCATCATCGGATATGAGACCTAGTCATCATTTATGTTCATTGGTACCGAGTATTCATCGTTCATCTGCCGCTATTTCCAATAGACCATCTCATGATTCTTTTTCTGCGAGCCCTTCTCGCAAGAAGAGTAGATACCCTACTGCATCTGTACCGTTATCTTTACCTACCCTTGGAGCATTGCCTTATGCACGTGCTGACCTTTTACCATCACCTAAGAGGATTAGGAGTCCTGAGACAGGTATGGATTTAAAGGGTTGTTCAGAGGATAGTTTTGAGCCATATGTACCTAGAGAGGCTGGATTGGGAGTTAACTTTAAAGATGAGAGGTATGAGTCATCTAGGCATACAAGGACTGATTTAGAGATAGATGTTGATGTTGTGAGGAGTGATGGGATTGACATTGACCCCGAGATTCAGGCAGAGTTTGACGAGTGTATCGCTTATGCAGATGCTCTTAAAGATAGAGGGATTGATGCTAGAGTTGTAGTTGAGGCTATTGATCAAGAGGAGATTGAGACGAGTATGAGAGGCCCATTTGAGGTTATAGTTGATAGAGCTACTTATCCAGTGGTAGCTAAGGATATTCTTGAGCTTGCTCAGGAAGGAACTGTAGAGGTTACGTATAAGAAATTGGGAGATTTAGTTAAGAGGTTTCATGATCATACGGAGGAGATTTCGGTTTGTCGTGTTCAGGTTATTGAGAGTGTCTAGAGAGATCAGGGATACAGGATCGTAGTAACAGGACAACAGAGTGCTGATTTGTCGGAGAGGATCGAAGAGCTGGAGCGAGATAACAGGAGACTTAGAGACATGATGGATGTTGCGAGTCAGAGAGTTGCCCGGTCTTAGTATAGGGAGTTGCGTGTTTAGAGGGAGATGAGACAGATTCGACGTTTCAGATTTTATGACTCGCAGCATCCATCATGTCTCTAAGTCTTGAGGGTTGCTAGGCTTAAGGCTTGTGCTAGGAGGCATTTGGGTTACCGTTCTTAGATTATTCCTTGAGTATCTTAGTGTTGACTTATAACACCTAGTAATAGCTAGTTATCAGGGATTTGTAAATCTTATATTTTGGAACCATGTTGTAACCATTAGTATTGATGATAAGAAATCTAATGTTACCATTCCATGTTCGATATTCTTAACTTAATGATATATTTTATTTTGCTTATTGCATATTGCATTATTACTAAATCGTGGCATTATCATGAAGTTATTATGATTTTGTATTTCCGTATAATAATACTTGTTATTTTTGAACCCCGTTAACAATCTCGTATCGCCACGAAATTTCATCGTGTTGTGTATTGTTAGGCTGTAGGACAATGCCTAACACCTGATCTAGAGCATCAAGGATACGTGAAGGACTTAACGAGTAGATTGATCGCCAAATGGTAGGAGCGTTGGGAGCTCGTACCACTGCCAGGAACCTTGAACCCCTTATGAGAGACGGGGGTGGTCAAGAGGAAGTAAATGGAAATAAAGGAAATGTAAATGGAGGAAATAGAAATGGTAATAAGAACGGAGGAGGAAATGGCTATAACTTCAGAGTATTTGTGCCTGCTTGAGTGTGCACATATCAAGACTTCCTGAAGTGCCAGCCACTTAGATTTAATGGGACAGAAGGAGTTGTTGGGTTAACTTGTTAGTTTGAGAAGATGGAAATGGTATTCCACATTAACAACTGTCCAGAGAGGTACCAAGTGAAGTATACTTTGTGCATGCTTCTGAACAGTGCATTAACATGGTGGAACTCCTATAAGAGAACAACTGGAATTGAGGCCGCTTATGCCATAAGTTGGACAAAACTTATGAAGTTGATGACAAAAGTGTATTGTCCAAGAAACGAGGTCCAGAAGATGGAGACCGAGTTATGGAACTTGGTTGTGAAGGGAAATGACTTGACTGCTTACACCATGAGATTTCAGGAATTGGTGTTTTTGTGTACTAGAATGGTCCCAAATGAGGAGGACAAAGTTGAAAGATTCGTTGGAGGGTTTCCTGACAATATTCAAGGGAATGTAATCGCTGCTGAACCCACTAAACTTCAAGATGCAATTCGTATTGCCAACAACTTAATGGATCAAAAGCTGAAGGGATATGCTAGAAGTGTTGAAAACAAAAGAAGGTTGGATAACAACCTGAGAGACAATCGGGGGCAACAACCAGTTTTCAAGCAACAAAATGTTGGAGGCCAGAATGTGGCAAGAGCTTACACGGCTGGGAATAATAAGAAAAGGGGGTATGTTGGATCTCTTCCTTACTGCAACAAGTGTAAGTTGCACCATGCAGGGCCGTGTACTGTGAGGTGTGGAAACTATAAGAGAGTCAGTCATATAACTAGGGATTGTACGACTATAGTTACTCCAAACACTAAGAGAACCCCAGTTGGGAATCAGCCGAGTATTGTTTGTTATAAGTGTGGAAGGCCATGACATTTTAGGAAAGATTGTCCTAAGTTGAGAAATCAGAACTGTGGAAACAAGACTGGAAACAAGAATGGAAACAAGAGTGGAAACCAGACTGGAGGTAATGAAGCTATGGAAAAGGCTTACACTATTGGAGGAGGAGGAGCAAACCCTGATTCTAACATTGTTACGGGTATGTTCCTTCTCAATAACCGTTATGCTTCTATGTTATTCGATTCGGGAGCCGATAGGAGTTTTGTGTCGTCTACCTTTAGTGCTTTGCTTTATGTTTCACCATCCACTTTAGACACTAGTTATGCCATAGAACTTACCGATTAAAGAATTCAGAAACAAATGTTATCCTTAGAGGTTGTACGTTAAGATTATTAGGTCGTCCGTTCGACATAGATCAAATGCCCATAGAACTTGGTAGTTTTGACGTCATCATCGGTATAGATTGTTTGGCGAAATACCACGCGTTGATCATTTGTGACGAGAAGGTCGTCGGTATACCTTATGGAGATGAAGTGTTGATAATTCGAGGTAACAATTGTGACGGCGGAAGTAAATCGAAGTTGAATATCATATCGTGTACAAGAACCCAGAAGTGTATACAAAAGGGATGTCAAGTTTATCTAGCGCAAGTTACATCCAAGAAGACTGAGGACTAGTTAAAAGAGAAGCGGCTTGAGGACGTGCCGATCGTACTGGAATTTTTGGAAGTCTTTCCAGAAGACTTGCCTGGGCTACCGCCTGTTCGACAAGTTGAATTTCAAATCAACTTAGTCCCTGGTGCTGCACCTGTAGCATAAGCCCCGTACTGATTAGCACCAGTAAAACTGCAATAGTTATCCACTCAGTTACAGGAACTTTCTGACAGAGGATTTATAAGACCCAGTTCCTCACCCTGGGGAGATCCGGTTTTGTTTGTCAAAAAGAAAGATGGATCTTTTCAGATGTGTATCGACTACCGTGAACTAAACAGGCTTATTGTGAAGAACCGATACCCACTTCCAAGAATCGATGACTTGTTTGATCAACTGCAAGGGTCAAGAGTCTACTCGAAGATCGACCTGAGATATGGTTATCACCAAATTAGAGTTCGTGAGGAAGACATTCCCAAGACTGCAATTATGACTCTCTATGGTCACTACGAATTCTAAGTAATGTCGTTTGGTTTGACTAACGCACTGGCAGTATTCATGGATTTGATGAATCCGGTGTGCAAACTGTATCTGGATAGATTTGTGATTGTATTCATCAATGATATTTTGATCTATTCTAAGAGCAGAAATGAGCATGAAGGGCACCTTAAGTTAAATCTGAGGTTACTTAAGAAGGAGGAGTTGTACGCCAAGTTTTCAAAGTGCGAATTTTGGCTGTCGAATGTACAATTTCTTGGTCACGTGATTGATAGTGAAGGCATTCACGTTGATCCCGCTAAGATTGAGTCAATTAAGGATTGGGCGTCACCCAAGACACCAACTGAGATTCATCAATTTAGGTTTGGCCGGTTACTACCGACGATTTATCGAAGGTTTCTTAAAAATCGCTAGGCCTATGACGAAGTTGACTCAGAAAAGAATGAAGTTTGATTGGGGAGTAAAGGCAGAAGCTGCGTTTCAGTTGTTGAAGCAGAAATTATATAGTGCGCTGATTTTGGCTTTACCAGAGGGAAGTGAGAACTTCGTGGTATATTGTGACGCTTCACATAAAGGGTTTGGCGTGGTTTGGATGCAAAAGGAGAAGGTCATAGCTTACGCATCCCGCCAACTTAAGGATCGCAAGAAGAACTATACCACACACGACCTAGAGCTTGGTGCAGTAGTGTTTGCTTTGAAGATGTGGAGACACTATCTGTATGGTACGAAGTGTGTCGTGTTCACTGATCACAAGAGTTTGCAACACATTCTCGATCAAAAGGAGTTGAACATGAGACAACGACGGTGGTTAGAGTTATTGAGCGACTACGACTGTGAGATTCGATATCACCCATGAAAGGCGAACATGGTGGCTGATGCCCTGAGTTAAAAGGAAAGAAGCAAGCCGCTATGAGTTCGGGCCTTAGTTAAGACTATAGGGTTAAACCTTCCTAAGCAAATTTTGAGTGCTCAATCAAAAGCCAGGAAAGAAAAGAACTTCATCAACGAAGATTTGCGTGGCATGATTAACAAACTAGAACCTCGTACAGATGAAACGTTGTGTTTGAACAATCGAAGTTGGATTTCATGTTTTGGTGACCTGAGAGCTTTGATTATGCATGAGTCTCATAAATCAAAGTATTTCATCCATCCGGGATCGGATAAGATGTACCAAGACCTTAAGAAGTTGTATTGGTGGCCCAACATAAAAGCAGAAATTGCCACCTATGTCAACAAGTGTTTAACGCGTGCTAAGGTTAAGATAGAATATCAAAAGCCATCTGGTTTGTTGGTTCAACCAGATATCCCACAATAGAGATGGGAGAACATAACGATGGACTTTGTGACTAAATTGCCAAAGACGGCAACCAATCAAGACACGATTTGGGTAATCGTTGATCGTCTCACTAAGTTTGCTCATTTCTTGCCTATGCGAGAAGATGACACATTAGAGAAGTTGAGGAGACAGTACTTAAAGGAAGTAGTCTCAAGGCATGGAGTGCCAGTTTCGATCATCTCTGATCGTGATGGGAAGTTTACTTCACATTTTTGGAAGACTCTTAATAAGGCATTAGGTACTCGATTGGATATGAGTACAACTTACCATCCACAGACCGATGGTCAGAGTGAGAGAACCATTTAGACGTTAGAAGACATGTTACGTGCATGTGTACTCAACTTTGGAAAAGGCTGGGATAGACACTTACTGTTAGTGGAATTTTCATACAACAACAGTAACCATACCAGCATTAAGGCTGCTCCATTTGAGGCATTTTATAGGCACAAGTGTCAATTACCTATTTGTTGGGCTGAAGTTGGAGATAGATAGCTCACTGGCCCAGAGATCATCCATGAGACGACTGAGAAGATCGTTCAAATCAAGAGTCGTATCCAAGCTGCCTGCTATCGCCTAAAAGAGTTATGCCAATGTAAGACGGAAAACCCTTGAGTTTCAAGTAGGAGATAAGGTCATGCTGAAACTGTTGCCTACCAACTTGAACTCCCAGAGCAGTTAAGTAGAGTTCATAGTACATTTCATGTCTTGAATTTGAAGAAGTGCATGGTTGATGAACCTCTTGCAATACCGTTGGATGAAATCTAAATCGATGCCAAACTCTACTTCATCGAAGAACCTGTCGAGATCATGGACCGTGAGGTTAAGCGTCTAAAGCAGAGTCGTATTCCGATTGTCAAGGTACACTAGAACTCTAGGAGATGTCCTGAGTTCACCTGGGAGCGTGAAGATCAAATGCAAAAGAAGTACCCCCCATCTTTTACCAATTTCTGCACCCGTGGCAGAAACTACGTTGTAGCTTTGAGAACAAATCTCTTTTAATGGGGAAAGGATGTGACACCCTGTAAATTTATGTTTAATATTTTAGCTGTTATCGGTCGCTAATTTAAATTTTTAAAGTTTCGTTTAACTTTTACGCTTAACCGGGAAGTTTTCCCGCTATTTATCTAAGAATCATCGCCGGGAGTGAACCGGGACACCAAACGTTGTAGTATTTTGGCAATAGCTACGTTTTCATATTTTAAGGCAATATTTAAAATTTCATAATTTTTGGTGATACTGTTATTCGTTTCATTACTTGCGTGAATCATGATTTATTTAAACTAAGAGCATATGCAAGGAAGGCTTAGAAATTAAATCATGCAAGAGAACTAGCATCTTAAAATATTGAAAACCATTTGGTCCCTCCCCCCCCCTCTTTATCTTATTCATCTAAACAAACCCCCATTATGAATCTTAGATGCCAAATTTGAAATTCAAAGTGATAAGACAAATTACAACTATCATTTTTGTCCTAGCTCATTTGTGATTGAGAGATCATTTTGGTCCCCTCTCTTTCTCTTGTCCTTAATTCACGCACACATCACAAACAACTTTAGTGTGTGAGTAAATACTTTGCATACATATACCATATTATCTTATCATTTTTCATTCATAAAACATACACACTTAGCATTTGAGTTTCTCTTTCTCTTTTGCTTCTCCTTGTCACGAAAAACCCACAAACGTATTTAAATTCAATAAACTTCATCTTTGATCAAATATCTTGAGATTTGTTGAAGGTTTGATCTTTGTATCATTCGCGGTTATTTGTTAAACAACATTTGGGTTGTTCTAGTCTTATTCATCCTTCTAAAAACCTTCAATCTTTGTAAGTATTCAAATCTTTTAATAACTTTATACTTTCATAATCATCTTGATGCATACATAAGTTGTACAACTTATTTTTAAAAACAAAGATTTTTAAGCTAAATTAAAACCTTAAAAGGTTATGCCTAGGGCTCAAAAATATTAAAGAATTTATATGGGAAGTTAGGTTTGCCGATCATGGTTTATTTTTGAATAATATTTATAAATGGTATGTTATAGCTTATTATGTTCGGCTTATGCTAATAAGCTTTTGAAAAGCTTATTTTGAGCTTAATGGACTTATATTTGGTCCAGCTCAAATAAGAAAAGGAAGGAGAAATATTTGTTTAGCTTATTTTGTTTCGGCTTATATTTGTTAGCTTATTTTGAAAGGACAAATGATAAACTTGTTCGGCTTAATAAATAAGTCTGAATATGGTTTGTTTGGCTCTTAGCCGCATCCCGCATACAAAGGCTACACCACATGCCTTATTATTGAGCCTTATTGTGGTTCGGCTTATTTTATCTGTGGCTTAATTATGTGCTTATATGATACTTTATTATTTTAATTTGCATGTTTATTATTTAATGATTTGCTTATCGGACTATACGGATAAGTAAAACTACATTTTTGGTCTTAACGGGCCAAGGCCCAACATAAATACAATACACGAAGGCGTAAAGCTACGGTGTAGCTTATTGAATAAGTTCATTAATAGCTTATTTAATAGTGTACGACTTAGACGCTATACGTTTAACTTATTTTGAACGTTGGACGTGTCAAGTGATAAGATTAGGCTTATTGGGCCTAGGCCCAATAAGGGTCCAAATAGTCTTTTGATTAAATAGTAAAAGGGTTTTGATGATGTATAGTTTGTAGATATGAAAAGAGGATTGAAAGTGATTTGAAAATGGTTTTTATTAAAGTCTACAACTTTGGAAAACGTGTAAACACGAATGAGTCATGCCGAAATTTTTATAAATTATTATACTTAGTAAATATTAGAAAACGCACATGATAAAACTAGATAAATGGGAATTTAATAATGTTCCGAGCAATATATATATATATATATATATATAATATATATTCTTACCTAGACATTTATATGTTTATAATATTAATATACATACTATTATTTACTCGTTTTACTTACGAAAACATTTTAACTATTATACGATCACAAGCATTAATTTTTATAAACTTATTATCAAAAGTACACTAGTATATGCTTATGCATTATCCGCACTTCTGCGCTACTCCGATATTAAACCAAACCTTCATTTCATAGGTTGTCTTTACGAACCGTTGTTCGCTATCGTGTGATTTTATTCTAGACTATTCTTCTTTGATTCACCAATCAAGGTGAGTTCATAGCCCCACTTTTAATTGTTTTGAATAATTGTTTTATAACTTGGGGTGAGAAACATTGCTTGCTTTTAAAACTGGACACAAGTACTATACGTAAGAAATTCCCCGTTTACGTGTTGCCTAAGTAGCGTTTAGACCACTATTGTCCGACTTATCATGAACTGTTAATCACCTTTAGCCGATTGGCTGGTTAAGTGAGCGCGAGTGAATAAATAGATTTATTGGGACTAATTATCCCTATCCGGGTAAGAAGCACTTACTAGTCCGAGTTTGCCAAGGACTAACGGATATACGTCATGTCGAAACTAGTTAGGTGGTCTTTGGTCGGACACCTAAAGGGCAAGCCTTTATAGCACTGTACATGTTATCTTTCAGTATTAGCTTCAAT
The DNA here is from genome assembly GCA_026074375.1 of Tanacetum coccineum. Classification (NCBI taxonomy): domain Eukaryota; kingdom Viridiplantae; phylum Streptophyta; class Magnoliopsida; order Asterales; family Asteraceae; genus Tanacetum; species Tanacetum coccineum. Next base: position 6,250 of record BQNB010023982.1, on the reverse strand, counting down.
GTCATGAGCTTAGTGCAACGTAAATGCCTCTTTATGTGAAGTATCTCTTATAACTGTCGCATACGTTTTGATAATCTTGTGGTCCACATTAATTACGTTTGAACTAAACCTATGAATTCACCAACTTTATGTTGACGTTTTAAGCATGTTTTTCTCAGGTGCTTAGCATGGATGTTGTTGCTTGACTTATGTGAAGTCTATTTGCCCGAACCGGTTTACCAGAAAATTATCTATGTCTTTAAATACCGTTGTTGAACTTATTTAAGCTTTCGCATTTTAACTTTTGTATCTTTTAAATTTGATCAATGTAAAACTTATTAATATTTTGATTTATGCAACGGTGTTTATTTTTCAAACGTACCCTTAGAGGTCATTCTTTATGCTTTGTACTTGAGATATTCAGTGACATCACGACTCTGGATAATAAATCAGATGGGACCCCATTTGGGGGTGTGACATATGTGTTTGATGTTGGTTTCAAAACAATGTAGGATAATGCTTTCTTTTGTGCTTTGTGATGGTAATGGTACGTCTTCAGGATTTTTCTTGGGGTGAAACGTCTTTAGGATTTATGTATATAACATTAGTGTCTCGGTGGTATGCATGGATAATTTTAATTAGGATTTGGTAATCAACTTTGAATATTTGTAACTAAGTATGGTAACAATGTGGTAGTTTAAATGAAGGGTTTAACAACCAAATTTTGTTTCATATATTTGGCTAATAATGTGCATTTGAGCACGGATACATAATATTGATTGAAACATGCACATATTGTTTGATATGTTTGCAGTTGTTTATTATCATTTGAAACTAATAAACAAAGAACATATCTAATAGTTGTAGATAAAGATATGCATTTTAAATTTTAAATGAATGTTTAATTATTTAAATGTGGAAAGACCTTAAAAAGTGATATCTCTTTCTAAAAAATCTCAATATTTGTTTTGATATTGCAGTTTCAAAATTTGAATACTTAATACTATTTCACCAATTTTATATTGAAACCATTTTTTAGAAAAGAATGTTAAAGTTTACAAATGTTTTAATTAATAAATAAAAAACACTATATAAATTTTAAGTACAACCTTTTGTTTTCAGTAAAAAAATTACAAAACAATGGTTTCTTAAATTCATATATCATTCATAAGGAAAGTTCATAATAGATAACCAAATAATTATTCATTGAATTGAAATCAAACATTCAGTTTATAAAATAAAATCATCACCATTGTTTAAAAAGATGATCAATCTTACAAAGTAATCCAACTTATTAATGGTTACACAAGACATAATTGAAAAATGTAACAATAAAAAAATGGATTAAAAACCATGGAGATCCTTTGTAGTATGTGATTACTCCTCTTTTTCTATCTTGACCTCCACCATTGGTTTCTTGGGCTTGCTTCCATCGTCTTCTACATCACTATCAATATCATTAAGGTCGATATACACATGCTCCTCACATACTCGCTCACGCTTATTGGCGCTGGTAAAACTTTTACCACTGTCTGATGCCAAAGAACTTTTGGAAGGTGTTTTAGTTTCCATTGTTGTAGCAACATTTCCTGAAGCCGGTGATTTTTTAAATGGTGCTTGCCATGCCAGTGTCTTAGCACCATTTCCTGAAGCCGGTGATTCTTTTAAAAGTGTTCCAAGATTCAACGTTTTAGTTACTCCAGCATATTGCAGCTTTGATGGCTTGATCAACAGAATAGGTGTTTTCAAGTCCTCGTCAACATCCTTTGATTACATAAAAATAGGGTATGTTAGATTGCATTATTAATTATCATATAACAATTATGATCATATGGTTATAAGTATACCTTCGGATCAATGAATCCATGCTTGAAATATGATATCACTTTAGGATCTTGTGATAGTCTGTCACACCTATAGGTATGGTTGGTGTTCGTATGACAGTACTCTGAATAGTAAACCTTGATCAAACACTTTTTACCAATCATAACATTTAAATCATTAAGGATATAAGCATATGGATCCATCCCTGTTTTTTCATTATCTCCCATGCACTTGTGTCACATAGCTATTAAAGAACAGGATAGATGCAGATCATGTTTCATCAATGATGCGCACGATAACCTTGAACCTATAGATCAATAAAAAGATGTATAACAATAACTTGTAGTGTTGTTATTTGTATGGAAAATAATTACGTGCCAAGAGATTGTACCTTGAAGCAACGTTCATTGTAGAAGTAGATTTTGTTCATGTAGAAGTAGATTTTGCATAATTGAGAATGTTTGGAAAATTTTGAAATATGCATAAACCCCAAGTTTGTTTTCAAAAAATTTCTCATGACTAGGAACATCATAAAAATGTTTTCTTGCATTGTTAATACATTATAAAAATGTTTTTGGATGCATACATGATGAACTCTTGAATGTTGCCGCAATATATAACTAATATATATATATTTTTTGACACATTCGATTGAGAGAAAATGAATAAAGGATTGTTTGGGTTATCTCATAATCTTTATTTTTAGAGTAGAGATAACCGCACCTCCACATCAGTTGCATATTGACACACTAAGCATCAAATTTTGACATTTTTGTTTTGTTGTTATATATATATATATATTATTTTTATATTTTATATATATATAGAGGATCTATCGCAAACGTCATTAGCCTATATTCATCCATAAAGCCATGTCATAAATCTATGTCATCATTAAAGCCATGTCATCACAATTAAAGCCACTTAATATACATATTTGGAAATTACAAAAAAATTTAAAAATAATATCCATGGCAAGATTCGAACCTTGGGTTCTGCTACCACAAGCAAGCGTCTTAACCAGTGGATCACTCCACAAGTCGTGACTGATAATTAAAAACAAATAAGTCATGCTTCAAAAATTCCGATTGTTCAAATAATAACATAATCCCTACACATTCGGCTGGCAACAATAACAAACCCTAAATAATTAAACATCCAAACTTTTATTCATTCATTCATAATACAAAACCCACACTTTGTTTTTGCATGTTTCACCCATTTCTAACACGACCATCACTAATACAATCATTAAGATCCATGGATATGATTGCAGGACTTCATATAAAGGTGAAAATGTTTGCTTGGTTACTCCGTTATGACGTTTATGTTTTGAAGATATAATTATTACTTTCCTCACGTCTCATCAAGGGATACATATACTTACTTTCGTTTCCGTATTTTTATTTGCCGTGAACAGTCGTAGGTAGAGATTATGGGAAAAAGATATATTATTCATGTTTTTTTTAGGGTAAGGGAAGATCGTTACTAAAATTTTGTTTTATATATTTTACGTTCATATTATAATCTCTATAATTTTCTTGAGTTTGTGATGGATTAATTATCTAGAGGGTTTAAATCATATACATACATCCAAGGGTCATGAACATAAGGTCGTTGATGTTCTTTTTGTAGACATTAAACAACCTGTGTGCATAAGTGCAGATAATGGAGGTGATATTTTTATCTGGGGCACCAAGCTTCCTTTTGAGGAGAAACCTATCAAAAGACTGAATGAGGGAAAAGACTGACGCTGCATTGATATTCATGGTTTAGACAAGCAGTGAAGATAAAACAATTGAAGTGTTGTCACCACTGCATGTTCTCCAATCTCATGACCGAGTATTGGTATACGAGTGGGTGAATTAAAGCAACTGCAGACTTGTAGTGTTACTACGAGGAAGTAGATTATCAAGTAGTCAGTTACAAAGAATACGTAAATTTGTTATGTATATCTGTTTTTTTTCAATAACACCCTTTTTTATTATTTCTGCTATTAATAATTAATCTTCACCGTATTCTTTTGGAACTAATTTTATGCAGGCTCTAATGATATGTATCGACACCAGTAGCTGGATGAAAAGCACCGAATCACGTAGGTTTAAGGATCAAGCTAATGCTATTGAACTTTATTATACCGGGAAATTTAAGGTATTCGATATTTAATTAGTTTTGTTGCTTTTTATTATTGACTGGCCCTTTTTTGTTATAATCACATCCGGACACTATCGTGGGCATATGTGGAATGGGTGAGGTATGTATTACTCATCTTATTAGACCTACCAGAGAGCTTTTGGAAATCATAGGATCCCTTTATGGTAATTAGCTTCTTCAATTCATTACTAATTCACTCTTTGTATGTATGTATAAATTGCAATGATCAAGTTTATTATTGTTACTCAGATGCAAGATTAGGTGGTTCTTTGTTGTTATTAGAGGCGGCCGCGGATGCTCATGATGTTTTGTTCGGCTGCTCAAGCAAAGATTTAGGCATATATCTGCCAAAAAGAATTAATGTGTTTGTTGGAGGGTACGAATGCCTGTTTATGTATGCTTATATTAATTCACTAATTTAACTTTTCAATCTAAAATTTATGTGTATGTGTTTGTTTCTTGCCTTTCAGTCTTGTATATGATACGAAGGATGGCGTACAGATGTTAGGAGAAGTGCTGAAAGAGAGGAATATAGCTTGTGATGCTATCTGCTTTGGTGACCCTGTCAAAAATAAGCATGAACTTTTTCACACCTTGATTGCTCTTGTAGATAATAACGGCAACTGCAACCTTCTTCATGTTCCACCTGGATCTTCTTCAGTCCGTGACACCCTATTGAGGTTTATTATAATTTGTTTCCCTAACAAGCATATATCAGCTTATTTGCTTAGCTAATTACATAATTATTGTTTATTATTATTAGCAATTGATGATTGGTAAACATCAATTTAGTATATAATTGCTATTTAGTATATTGGTTTATAATTGCTATTTAGTATATTGGTTTATTATTTTTGTAATTATTGTTTATATTGGTTTATTATTTAGTATATTTGTTTATTATATATACTAAACCTTAGCTCTAGGTGTAACCTTTGCCCTTTTTGTGTTATGCATATTTCATTTATAGTCCTTTGACTATTTGACTTTTATCAATTTATTCAGATTTTTGTACCGTGTTGACGATGGTGATTTTATGAGATATGTGATGAATTGTGGTTTATTGTGATTAATAATCCCTTTTGGAAGATATTATTGTGTTATGTGTATTCCGAGTGGTTTGACCTGTGAATTTTGAAAAATGCCGAAAAACGAGTCCGACACGTCCGTTAATATCCAAATGAGTTTTGAAGGGTGTAAAGTTAAAATATGTCGTGTAAATTCTCTAGGTTAATGGAAAAGTATTTTTAAAGTGAATAGAAATGCTAATTAACTTTGGGGTAAATTTTACGGTTGAGTTTTACGAGTATTTAAGTGATCCCGACACGAAAAGAAAGGCCCGAGACCCCATGGGATACCATGGCCGGTCAAAAGAAGACTAGAGAGACAAGGTGACTTAATTTTAACTAACCTTGTCCAAATTGTACATAAGATGCTTTCCTTATCCTCATTTTTACACATAGTTTATTTTCGAAATCAAAAAAAATATCCTCTCTCTTCTCTCTTGTGTTTGTCCGCACCTACAACACACACACTCTTATAATTTTTTAAGTTTGATTAAGAAAACATGAAGACATAAGTATTTGGGGTTGATTCTAGTGTTTGGTTATTCATTTAAACAACGTTTGGGTTGTCCGGTTCGTGTCGAAATCTACAAATTTGAAGATTTTCTTATAAGTTTTCAAATTTAAATTTCGTTTGTCCTTTTGGGTTTATTTTGATGCATAGATGTTAGTTGTACAAGTTGATCGTTGTGAAAATTCAATTTTTGGAAGCGAAACGAATAAAAAGGATGTGTTTGGTTCGTTGGATAAAAAAAGGAAAAAAGGGGTTTTTGTAGTTTTGATGTTGTGGTCATAATGGTTGAATAATATATGTTGCTAAAAGGCTTATTTTTTATAATAGCTTGTATAGCTTATTGCGGGCTTATTTTTAAGCATTTATTTGTCTTATTTTGAGCTTATGGCTCACGGCTTGGAGCAAAATCACAAAGGATGTGATTTTGATTATTTACTTTGATTTGCGTATATTCGTGGACTATTTTTGAGGCTTATGGTTGTAACCAAAAGCGATACATAGATTAATAGCTTATTTTCAAGATTAATATACGTATTTTGGAGTTTATGGACTCACGACCCAATAAGTCTATTTGAGCCGCGGCTTAATGGGAGAGCTTATTGTGGTCCGGATTATTCTACATATGTAAATAGACCTTGGTTTTGGACTTAAATAGTATTTTGGACTTATATATGTCATAATGGACCCTTGTTGGGCCTTAAGGCCCAATAAGCGA